>CAUYUJ010006557.1:777500-850000 GCA_963575745.1 Prorocentrum cordatum
GGCCAAGAGGGGGGGCGTCCAACCAAGACGGGGGGGCGCAAATCATGGCCGGCGGCATGCGCGCGGCCTAGGTGGGGGCGGAATGAAATGAGAGGATGCGGCACCACGAGATCTGGGGAGATATCGTGCCCCCCGCCATGATCTCCCCCCCCCCCCTCGTCACCTCGTCATCACCCCTCCCTCGTGGCCGCCCCCGAGCCTCGGGGGCGACCCCGGCCCCGCGCTCGAGGCCGCCCGCGCCCTCCGTGACGAGGGCCCGCACGACGAGGGCCCCTGCAGTGCAGAGGCGGCCCAAGAGGGCCCCACGAGGGGTTTCAAGACGGGGAGCACGGACCAACATTTTTGGGCCTCCGCCCCACGCTGACCCTCAAGACCGTCAGCAGGCCCCCAGGAAGCCTCCCAAGAGGCCAAGAGGGCCCCAAGAGGACCCGAGAGGTTACAGAGAGGACAAAGAGCCCAGCCAAGAGGCCTCAGAGAGGCACCCCGATAGACCCTTGACCCTCAGATGCATTCAAGAGGCCTTTGATTCACCACGCAGGCACAGTGGAGATAGGAGTCGGAGGCCACCCGATAGTGAGCGTTTCTTATTCGGCGGTTTCGACATTGGGCGGAAGGGTGGGGGGATGGGGAAAGGGGAGGGGGTTTGGCTCCGGACCGCTGCTCAAGACGACTGTTTGCAGCAGTGCGTCCTATGGGGAGAGGAACCCCACCTGGCGGAAACAGGAGCCAAAAAAAGCTAAGATCTACTCCATGGGGGGAGGGGGGGGGCGAGGGCCCGCGCCGATCAGCAAAAATTATGAATAAGAAAACGATCACATAGAGGGTGAAGGGTGCTCTGCTTCTGCTCCAGTCTCGAGGTGTTCTTCAAGTCCTTCTGGGAAACTCGTTGGCTTTTGAATTCAAAAAACTGGTGCTTTAATTGAAACTGGCTTTTAACTTCAGGAAAAAAACAACTTTTGAATTAAAAAAAACGGTTTTAGAATTCAAAAACCGGTTTTGAATTTGAACAACAACCTTCGAATTCACAAAACCGTGTTTAAATTCAAAAACAAGTTTTTGCTGAATCCGAAAACATGGCTTCGTGCGCTCCTCGGCTCCCTCGCGGCCTTCCCAGGGCCTCCTGAGCCCCCTGCAGGGTCGGCGGAACTGGCCGTAAGGCCTCTCCAATAGATGCTGGCGTGTCGAACTGTGCGCACCGACTCCTTCTCAACCAAGCAGGGACGCGTGTGTGCAGACATCGGCGGCGAGCGAGGGGGGAGGGAGAAGGAGGAGGCCTTCTCAGAAGGCGGTGGGGCTTCTGAGAAGCCCTCGCGCCTTCTGAGAATGGTTTTTGTCATCGGGCAAAACTTCGAAGACTTCTCGGACGGCTGGAGAACTTCCGAGCTTTCCAAGAAGGCCCGCGAAGATATGCACGGCGTTCCTGCCGTGTCGACTTAGACGTTGAGTTGAGCGATCTCCGCATTACGACACGCCAGATCGCTCAAGAGTAGCCTCGTTGGCGCAGCTCGAGGCCTGTAGTCTTGAGCGCCCGCGCTGGCGTCGCCGCCGAGCCGACGCGGAGCGAATCTGCAGCGCACACGGGCACACATCAAGCATCAAGCATGCCATCGCAACGACACCATCAATGCCGCATCGCCTGTTCTGGCCGTACTCGCGGAAGCCCGGGGGCGGCGCCGGCTGATCCTGGTGCGCGCGGAGTCGTAACAAGGCTCTGTTGGAGAGAGGGCAGAAACCTCATCGCTAGATGTGGGTCAAAGCACCAAATGAGCGGCCAAAATGACTGGGACGTGAGAGGACACGGCGGTCACTCGGTGGCGTGCGCATGACGGCAACGCGGCACCGCAATTGGATAGCAGACCGCCTGCGCGCGACCGCACGCAGAAACATTACACAGGAATGCCCGCGCAATCGACCCCATGTTTTAGTCACCCAAGCTATCCCGGCTAAGCAACCTGACAACGAGATGACCGGCACGTCCACCAGCACGTCCTCAGGCACAGCCCTCACATGTCCCGTGGCACGTCCATTGATGGGAGCCGCAAATACATACACAAAGGTATGCGTGCCCTCGCCCGAACTTAGTGTACAAATGTAGTGTAAGGTCTCACGCGTGTGATCGAATCCCACAGGATATCCACTAGACTGTGCGCGGTGGCAGTGCCGAACATAAATAACAACATGGAGATACACTCTCGGAGGTTCGCGCCGATTTCTTGGATCGCGGAGCGCGCCAGGGGCGGCGCCAGAGGCGCCACCAAGGGAGTCCACCGCCGATCCAAGAACTCCGCGCGGAGCGCCAAACGCTTCCGTATGGGTGCCACTGGTTAGTTTTCAAGATCGTGCCTCTGTCACCGACCTGACGCGTCCATGGGCACATGTCCTAAGTGTTTCCTCCTGGTCACATCCCCATTCGCATCGTTTAACAGATCCTCATCCCCACCAGCGTGGGCTGGGCTGGGCCCCACTGGTCGATTTACCCCCCCTATCAGGGGATATAGGCTGCTCTCTTCGGTTTTCGAGGGGCATATCACCAACTGAGGTGGTGAGACGGTGGGGCTCGAGATGTGGGTGGGGATGGGGATAGGGATCGGTTAAGCGATACTGACCCCAGACGCGCCCCCTGGACACGTCCTGTGGACACGGCCCCAGGAACGTCCCCGTGCAGCCCCAGGACCCCCCCAAAAAACCAAAAACACGTACACGGACCCCGTGCGCCCGTGATCCTCGGGCCCCACGGAATGCACGGGCTCCCGGTGGCCGTGAGCCGAGGGCACCATAAGCCGACGGGCTCCCTTCGTGGCTAAACTTCGGGAGCGACGAAACACATGGGCTCGTTCCGTCTGGGAGCCTGGGGACCCCAACGAATACTCGACAAGGAGATCCACATATGCGAATCCTATTTCCTGGCACGTCACGCTGTGTGTGTGGCCGTGTCTGGGTGTAGAGAGCGAGTCCAAGTGGACAACGGGTACGACGACAAGTATAACGACGACGACGGCTATGATGAGGGACGGCGACGACGACAACTCTCAGATAGACCAGCGGTGAGCAGGCCCCCTCCCCTCTCCTTCCTCTTACTACTCGTCGTACACCCTCCCGTCTCGTCCTCGCTCATTCCTGCTCCCTCTTCCTGCGGCCTCCTCTTTCTCCTCCGTCCTCCCTCCTCCGTCGCGGCGGCCGTTCTTATCCCTGCATCGAAATGATCATGGGGCTATGGATTAATCAAGGACAGCGCTTCGCTCGATACATTACCACGATCTGGCCGCCTGGGGTGCTGAAACCAGCGCCTCGCTTGAGACACCTTCACACTCTGTTCTGAAGACACCAGCATCCAAGCCACCAACCAAACAAACAGCCTGAGACATCCGCGCACTCTGGGCGCGAACTCGCAAATGTCCCCACCCCTGGCGGCTCCTCCTTGGGGTGCCGAAGCCAGTGCCTCACACTACAATCGGCTCTACTAAAGTACCGACGCCAAAGCCAAAGACACCAAACAGGCAAACTGCCCGATACACCCCTGCAATGGTGCGAAATGGTGAGTGCCCCCCTCCCACCCTGGAGGCAAGCAGGGTGTTTCTTGGCATGGGCCTTCACTGTATCACACGATGCTCTGAACGCACCGGAGTCCAAGCCGCCAAACAAGCAAACTGCCTGAACCATCACCACAATCTGGACGCGGCTGGGCAATGGTCCCCACCCGTGGCGGCTCCTTGGTTGGGTGCTCAGACGCCACGCCTGCTACAGTGCGATGAGCTCGGGAGCGGCCAAGAGGGGGGTGTCCAAGAGGGGGGGGTGCAAATCATAACCGGCGGCATGTGCGCGGCCCAGCGGGGGGACCAGGGACGTAATGAAACAAGGAGAGGCGCCATGAAATCTGGGGAAATATCATGGCCCCCGCCATGATATCCACCCCCCCTGGTCATCACCCCCCTCTGTGCCGCCCCCGATGAGCATGGGACTCTGAACAGAAAGGTCAAATCAGCCAAACAGGCAACCGCCTGAGAAACCCCCAAAATCCCGGCACGAACGAGCAGGTGTCCCAACCCCTAACGGCTCCATCGTGAAGTGCTCAGACACCGCGCCCGTCGCATCTCGACATGTGGCTCTGAAAACAGATCAGCCCAATCAACAAAACATGCACAACGCCCGAGGCATCCTCACACTCTGGACATGAACGGGCAACTACCCCCAGCCCTGGCGACTCTTTCCTGGGGTGCTGAAATGCCACGCATACTACATCCGAATGTCAGTAAATCTGACCATCAGTGAATCCGAGTGTGAGTGAGTCTGAGCATGAGTGTTTCTGAATATGAGCGATCTAAGTGTGATGGGACTGATGTTGTGTATCTGAGTGTGGGTAGGTCTGAGTGTGAGAAGTCTGAGTGTGATGGGAGAGACATAGAGTGAGAGAGAGAGAGAGGAAGCGCGAGTGAGGATGAGTGGAGGCGTCCCAATAATAACGATAACCACATGCCAACGAACTGGGGTAGCACGGGGTCCTAAACACACGGATCCCTTTCGTCTGTAAGCCTCAGGGCACCTCGAGACCCCAAAGGAACACAAGGGGGCTCGTGGTCCCTGGGCCTCGGGACCAGCAGGCACAGGGCAGCCTTTCGTCCGCACGCCTCGGCATGCACAGCAGCAAAAGGCATACTGAGTTCCTGGTGGGGCCCGACCACATGAAACCTTCCACGAGCACCCCAACCCTGAGACCCGAGGACGCCAATGGATTTCTGGTCTGGGAACGTCGCGCTGTCCATCGCAAAACCATCACCCAAGAAACCCAGGGCACCCTGGAAGCAAGCAGCATGTTTCTTGGCCTGGGTCTCCATTGTCCTTCAACACACAATGACCCTCAACCGTGGCGCCATGGCACCACATCGACACACGATCTTCGTTTCCCGAGGGGCACCGCCAGGAACACAATGGAGACACACTTGTCCCTGCTCCCCCTATCATAAAAAGAACGAATACACCCCCATACATAATAACCACCCCGACACGCGAAGTTGTATAGTAAACGCGCCCAAAGGGGGAATCGAACAGGGCAGGGCTGTTTAGTAAACGCCCAAGGCCGTTTAGTAATTGCCAATTGACGGGTCCGTATTGTTTTTCCTCGGTTGATTCTATCATGCACACAAGTGCTTCAAACCGAATCCGCGCTCACACGCATCAACGTCCCCATCAATAGCCGTGCCCACACTGGCACACACACACTCATGCCTAGGCTCGCGCCTTGCAGATCTGAACACGCATACCTCCTCACATTGCACACGTACATGCACACATACCTCCGCCCATCACCCGCCAGATCCTGGAAGAGAAAGCGACGAGTGAGGACGGCTGGGCACACGGGTGGGAGTGTACAGGAGGACACCTCGAGCGCATGTAACCAGCCTGAAAATGCGCTTATGCTTATGATTGGCATCTCCCTACCTCGGTGCCGATCTTGATGACTCCCCCATCTTCCGTTTGTTTTTTGGGAGGGGGTAAATTCAAGACTGGCGAGCATGGACCAGTGCTGCCGGTCAAATAGCTTCTGGCCCACAAGCCAGTTACGGTGGCGGGATGAGCCGAAGGCTAATGGACTGCCAACAAAAGCTTCAATCAGGCTTAAACTAATGGCGAAACGTTGACTCCTTACCTCCTCTGGGATTAGCGGGATACGACGCTTGAACAAGTTCGAGGCTGGTGAGCATGCCGCCGCTTTCGTTTCAGCAGCGTCCAAACAGGCCCAAGGAGGAAGAGGGGGAGGGGGGGGAAGGAGGAGGAGGAGGCGGGGGAGGAGGAGGAGGAGGAGAAGGAGGAGGAGGACAAGGAAGATGAGGAAGAAGAAGAGGACAAAGAAATGACAAACAAGAGGAGAAAAAGAAAACGGAAAAAGAGACACGTATTTCGCAGTGCAGCTCAGCCGTGGGGGGTACCACGATGCACGCCCACTGAAGGGAGACAACTGCTCCTTGGATCCCGATTGTTGCAAACTATGCCCGACACCGCGTATGTCTGTGCTGCTCAAGGTAGGTGGTTCGGTGTTGAACACCCGCGAAAGCATGATCTCACACACCTGGCCCCTGTATGGGGGCTGCCGGAGGTTAGGGTTCTCTCAAGTATAGTGGGACATGCGCCGTACAAATCTGTTTGTAAATGTAGCTGTGATCAGTACGGGTGTGGTGCACAATATCGAAAGCCGACGACCTCATTTTAAAGGAATGCTGCCTCTGTATCTGATCGAATCCGCATGTTACCAAACAGCGGCAAGTGCCGTCACCACCTGCAGGGATTTCAAAGTAATTGGCAGTTCAGGACATCAGCTGCTAAGCAGTACGCGGCAGGGATGTGCAAGATGCTGGCGAATGCGATGGCGACTGAAGTGTGTCCGTTACAGCTTGACAGTGTCGCAGGCTTTCCTGAACTCTCAGATTCCATGGTTCTTTTCTGGATGCCGTTGGACCCGTTGCTCGAACAGCATCAGTGGGACAACTTTGCCCCTGATGCTGTGAGGCCAGTTGCCGCTCAGGGAGGTGGCGGAAGTGGCCAAGGCATGCGCCGTCATCCCTGGGCCAAGAAGGTCCCACTGCGTTGCATGCTCTATCAGCGCGACCCTTCGTCTTCATCGGCGGTTTAACAAATAATCAAAACAAATGACGAGGGGAAGCAGGAGGAGAGGGGAGGAGGAGGAAGAGAACCAGGAGGAGGGGGGAGCCTCCTGGATAAGTTCGAGGCCTGGCGAGCTTGAGAAACGAATGTGGTAATGTGCGCTGAAGGGCTGCATGTGGCAGCACTGGCCACCCGTCGCTTGCGAGCGAGGCGACAGGCCCCAAGAGGCGCCCAGGAAGCCCCGAAGAGGCACCCGAGAGGCCCACGAGAGCCCCAACAGCACTCCCGAAACAGCCCCGAGAAGCCCCCAAGAGGCCCCCAAGAGGCCCAAGAGAGCCCCCAAAAGCACTCCCGAGACAACCCCAAGAGGATCAAATCACTGATTGTCCTACAACTCTTGAATGTTGTTCGTCTTCGCCGTCGTCGTCGTCGCCGTCCCCGGTTCAAGATCGGCGGCACTAACCGTAAGGCCCTCGCTGTATCCTTTGTGCACTCAATTGCTGCGGCTGGCAGCGCCGGCGGCCCGCCGCTTGCGAGCGGGGCGACGCAGCAGCGAATTACTGCCACACGCTCGTCGGCATGGATATTGACTCGAGATGAGCGAACGCCCGAGCAACGAAGAGAAACGGGTCTTGCGCAAATTGGCATAGCAATCTTACGAGGTAGCTTATGCCGGCCGCCAGCGCGGCACGCCACAGTGGGAACCAGGACGCTTACGCGCGACCATACACGGGCAACTTACGCGCAGATGTCGGCGCAGTCGAACCCGTTTTTCTGCGACCCTCATGTCGGCGGAGCGCCCAGGGGGAAGCCAGCGGGGGCGGGCCTTCTCAGAAGGCTCGGAAGGCCTCCCGCCTCCTGAGGCGTGTTCTGAGCCCTTTCCGAAGATATTGCCCGCTTCACAAGAAGGCCAGAGGGCTTCTTGAGAAGCATGGCCGTCTTCTGAAAAAAGCCTGCCCCTCTCTCGGGCACACGCCACAGTCGGACCTGCGGCATAAGAACAACCTTCAAGAATACGAGGCCCTCCGACAGCCAAAACACACAGAACAGCCAAGGGTACCCTCCCCATGATGCACCAGAACATCCAACAAGCACGAAGAACGTTAGGGTACCCTCCCCGAACCCCCAATCTCATACCTCGGTGCGACTGTGACGTGGATCATCGGGGAGACGTGAGACTCGGGCTCGGGTGACCCGGGTTGGTCTAACGGGGCTGCCAGGCAAATGACGAGACCCAGTCTGAAATTTGACGCGAGCTCCCGCTGCAGACCTCCCACGAAAACCGGGCCGACAAGATGGAGGAGGAGGAGGAGGAGGAGGAGGAGGAGGAGGAGGAGGAGGAGGAGGGAGGGAGGAGGGAGGAGGGAGGAGGGAGGAGGGAGGAGGGAGGAGGGAGCAAGCCCGAGTGCTGGCGACCTCGAGCCCTACGGCTCCCCAGGAGCGGGGATCCGGGAGACGGGTGCGACAGAGGCGGCTCCACGAATCGGGGAGAAGGACCCCCCCCGAAGCGTGAAGCCAATGTCGAGCGACGTGGCGACGGAGCGCGCCGAGTCTGCAGGGAGGCGGGACCTGCTGCCGATCCACGCGCCTCACATCCATGTTTGCGGTGCCTCGGCTCTCCGAGCAGGGGATCGTCTGCAGAGCCGATCTAAGCCCAGAATCAATGTTGGGGTAAACCAACAGACCGTTTTTTTGAATCGGCGATAATCCGGGTTATCCCGGGGGGGGGGAGGGGGCCGGCCGGTAAGCCCGCGCCCCCCCTCCCGCGGACCTGCACAACCGGCAAGGTTCGGTTGTCCTGGGGGGGGGGGGGCAAGCCCGATCACCCGGGTACTCGAACGCTCGCTTCCCCCCCGGCAGCGCCGCCGAACCTGGAGATGAGCCGCGCGGCGAAACTCCGGGAGGCGGCGCCCTCGACCGGCGCCCGAGCTCCCGCCAGGCGCCGACATCGGGAAGACGGAAGATCGGGTTGGCCTGACAGGGGGGTTAAAAATTAGCCTGACGAGAGACCCAACCATACGTAGTTGTGAATACCGCAATTGTGGATATATTCCTCGGTGGCGCTCCCTATGGGGCCACGAAACGTGTGAGGGGTGGGCGAGAATGGGGGGTGGAACCGCATGCGAGCGCAGCCACTGGGGCCTTCGGTGGAGCTCCCTATGGAGCCACGAAACGTGTGAGGGGTGTGCCAGAATGAGGGGTGGAACCGCATGCGAGCGCAGCCACTGGGGCCTTCGGTGGAGCTCCCTATGGGGCCACGAAACGTGTGAGGGGTGTGCCAGAATTGGGGGTGGAACCGCATGCGAGCGCAGCCACTGGGGCCTTCGGTGGAGCTCCCTATGGAGCCACGAAGCGTGTGAGGGGTGTGCCGAAATGTGGGGTGGAACCGCATGCGAGCGCAGCCACTGGGGCGTTCGGTGGAGCTCCCTGTGGGGCCACGAAACGTGTGAGGGGTGTGCCGAAAAGGGGGGTGGAACCGCATGCGAGCGCAGACGCTGGGGCCTTCGGTGGAGCTCTCTATGTGGCCACGAAACGTGTGAGGGGTGTGCCGAAATGGGAGGGGGTGGGGGTGGAACCGCATGCGAGCGCAGCCACTGGGGCGTTCGGTGGAGCTCCCTATGGGGCCACGAAACGAGTGAGGGGTGTGCGAGAATGGGGGGCGGAACCGCATGCGAGCGCAGCCACTGGGGCCTTCGGTGGAGCTCCCTATATGTGAGGGGTGTGCCGACCGCACAGCCACTGGGGCTGGTGGAGGGGTGTGTGAGGGGTGTGCCGAAAAGGGGGGTGGAACCGCATGCGAGCGCAGCGGGGGCCTTCGGTGGAGCTCCTATGTGGCCACGAAACGTGTGAGGGGTGTGCCGAAATGGGGGGGGTGGGGGTGGAACCGCATGCGAGCGCAGCCACTGGGGCGTTCGGTGGAGCTCCCTATGGGGCCACGAAACGAGTGAGGGGTGTGCGAGAATGGGGGTGGAACCGCATGCGAGCGCAGCCACTGGGGCCTTCGGTGGAGCTCCCTATGGGGCCACGAAACGTATGAGGGGTGTGCCGAAATGGGGGGTGGAACCGCATGCGAGCGCAGCCACTGGGGCGTTCGGTGGAGCTCCCTGTGGGGCCACGAAACGTGTGAGGGATGTGCCGAAAAGGGGGGTGGAACCGCATGCGAGCGCAGCCACTGGGGCCTTCGGTGGAGCTCCCTTTGGGGCCACGAAACGTGTGAGGGGTGTGCCGAAATGGGTGCAGGGGACGCATACTGATGATGATGATGAGGTCTGAGATCCCCTGGTGGCCAGACGATTCTTTACAGCGAAGCTGTGCGAATAGATTCTTTTGTGTGCAAGCTCGAGCTTCGAAACACGGAGCGGCTCTCGGACCGCTTCACAACGACCCTGAAGGATTAATTACAGCGCAGGGTGGCACGAGGGCGGGTGCGCTTGAATTGTTGCGGAGCAAGAACGGCCACGGAACGGATCAGCACCAGACCAGGACGATACAAACATCTGGCTAGGTCTGAGATCCCCTGGTGGCCAGACGATTCTTTACAGCGAAGCTGTGCGAATAGATTCTGTTGCGTGCAAGCTCGAGCTTCGAAACACGGAGCGGCTCTCGGACCGCTTCACAACGACCCTGCTGTGCCCTACCTGGCATCTGGCCGCTTTATGCCTAAAAAGAGTCTGTTGAAGAAACCTTCTGAAAGCCTCGAGGCTCCAGAGGAGATCCAAGAGCACACCCAAGACGCGCACGGACGAGACAAGTGAATAAAAGGCGAGGGGGTGGGCGGGGTCGCATGAGCGTGGACGCACGGACCGCCGACTTCGTCGGGGAACCCACAAGAAAACCCCAGAGCCCACATGTTGTCGTGGTTAGCTCGTTGGCAGCCAAACGTGCACGGGGAGATCCTCGCGTGCCTCCCGTCACAAATGGTGAGCAGCTGTCTAAAGAGGACGGAGTGCGCGGAAGCGCTTGCTGATGGAAAAATAGCAATGCAAGGACACTTTACAGTGAGGCATTTGTGAAGAAGACGGGCTAGAATATTGCTAGCTTCAGTCTCGCCGAACCTGGGCCAAATCAGAACGACTCCCCGAACGCGGCGAGACGAGATCCATCCCACGAGGCGGCGATATACGATGGCGGTAGCCAGCAGGGAGCCGTTTATCCACGCGCTGCAGCCCGAGATGCGGGCGTCCTCGGCCCGCGCGATCTCGCCCGTCCCGAAGCCGACTTCGAGGAAGGTCTGGCCAGCGGCAGCGCGGCACGCGCGGGCAAGGTCTTGCAAGGCCTGCCCGACGCCAGCGCCTCCGCCTTGAGGAAGCGAGGGCGCCGCGGTCGCCGCTGCTGGCCGAGGATCTGGCCGATGCTGTCCTCGACCTCCTGGGCCCACTCCGAGACCTCGACGTCGACCTTCTCGAGCTCCGCGAGGTAGCGCACGTGCCGCGAATACCGAGCCGTGCTCTGCGCGCTCGTGCGGCGTAGACGCGCTTGCAGCTCGGCCAGGGGCATGCCCTCCATCGCCGTGGCGTGCGACGCCGCGGAGTGCCGCAGCTGGCACGGGATCATGTCGGGCGCACCCGGGACCAGCGACAGCCGACGTCGGAACTCGGCGCCGAAGGTCGCTGCGGTGAACGACCACAGGGGCAACCCAGCGGGCCGCGCCGCGCGGAGCAGCTTCAGGAAGCTCCCGCCGCCGCCACGCCAGGCCGCGCTCCGCAGCAGCACGCCCTCGTCCTGCGCGAGCGACTTGCTGCAGGCCGACCCCTCGATCGGGCACAGCAACAGCGCCCAGCGGGGCTCCGCGCCGCGGCCTGGGCCCACCAGCGTGTCGACCGTCATGCCGACGAGGTCGCTCGGGAGGCGGATCATCGCGTCCCACGCGAGCGCGACCGCCCCCGCCCACTCGAAGTCCCCCTCGAGCGCGGCGATCCCGATCATCGCCCACACGATCGGCTTCCCGACGGGCGTCATCGGAGTGCTCCTCGAGTGCACTCGAAAGCCAGAGAGCGCGGCCCGCGCCAGCGGAAGGCCGCCGTGCTTCGGCCGCGGCACGCACGGCAGCCTGTATTGCACGGACGCCAGCAGCCGCGAGCCCGTCTCCGCCAGCTCCCCGTCCCAGAACAGCTTGTCCAAGTAGGCCGCCAGGAGGGCGTCCAGGCGGTCCGCCGTGATGTCGTCCAGCGACGGCACGGCGGCCCAGGCCAGGAAGCTGGTCACGTGGTTGTCGAAGCTGCGGATGGTGGCCTCCCGCACCTTGTGCCTCTGCAAGAAGGTCAGCCCATGCCGAGGGTCGTAGTTGGCTCCGCCGAACTTCGCAGCTCTGAGCTTCGCCCGATTGGCCTTCTGGCGTGCCAACTCGACGCGACCCGCCGCCTTCGACCGAGCTGGAGGCAGAGCTCCAGGCTTCGCGCTCGGAGGGGGTGTCTTGGTCTTCCCCGCCTTCAGAGGAGCGCGAGCTCGCTGCGGTCGTGGTGGCGGCGGCGGCCTCCTCCTCGGGGTCGCATAAGTCGTGTCGCCGACGGCGGAGCAGGCCGATCGGATCGTCGTAGTGGAGGCGCCGAGCCTTCTCGTCAGCGGCCGCCCGAGCGAGGCTAGCCCAGGCCGTGCCAACATTCCGCGGGTCGGCTGCAAAGGGAGTCGGCTGGCCCGTCACGGTGCGTGAGCCTTTGTCTGAAGTGTTCCACTCTGAAGGTAGCCATCTCACGGCTACGGACATATCGTGAATAATGCTGTAGCTGCACAACTCTCTGCAGGTCTGATTGATCAAAGGGGATGCGGAACGACCTTTTTCCACTCCCAGTACCAAAGAAAGGTTATCATTAAGCATGAGGTGAAGATGACCCCGAGACCGCAAGGCCCGCATCTTGTGGCGCACGCCGAGCGCGAGGGCACGCCCCTCGAGCCTCAGGATGTTCTCCTCGCGGCACCAGCGGCCGAAGGTCACGTTCCGCCAGGCCTCCATCGGGAAGACGACGTCCGAGTCCACCGTGGCGAAAGACACCCCGTCGGACGGAGCCCCCGAGGTGTCGCGGGCGGCGAAGGCGAACTCCCGAGCGTGCAGGGCTCCCTCCACGTGGTAGCGCCACCGCTCGCGAACCCGAGCTGTCTCCAACACCAGCTGCTGGCTGAGCTCCCGCTTGGTGACCCCGTAGCCGCCGTACAAGCTGCCCGCAGGGTCGAGGTCGCCCGTGCTAGCGTCGGTGGAGTAGACCGTCGAGTCCACGGGCCGCTTCGCGTCGTAGTAGGCGAAGGGCACGAGAGCGGCGGCGACTCGCAGCTCACGAATCACCTCGGGCCATATCCTCCAGCGGCTGTCACCCGCCTTCTTGATGAACCGATACGTCGACTGGAATATGCACAGGAGTGGTCGGCGGAGAAGGGCCGCCCAGTTGAAGTGCCCGACCAGGCTGGCCAGCTCCTTTCCCGTGGCGTAGCGCTGGGGCGCCTGGCACAGCAACGCCTGGCGGATCTTCCACATCCGCGACCGTCCCAGCGATATCCTTCCAGACTCTCTATCGAAGATCAGACCTGTGAACTTCTGGTGATCGCTCGGCGGCTCCATCTCCTTGCACTGGAGGCCCGCCGCGTTGAACGCCCCGTACACCGTCTCCAGCTGCGAGACGACCGCGTCGTACTTGGAGCCGATCACGGCGACTCCGTCGACGTAGGCGGCGGCGACGGTCTCGCCCTCGAGGTCGGGAATCACCTTCCTCTCGTGGACGAGTCTGTGATCGCCGATGCCGACGGTCCTCAGCATACCCTCGACGGCGTGCTGGCAGAAGAACAGGCTCCAGTTCCAGCCCATGGGCAGCACCTTCAGACAAGGCGAACACCTGCGACCGACGATGCCGTCGAGAGTGCCGCTCGGCAGCACATTGGCCAGAGCACCGCGATCGATACTCGGGAGAATCATCAGCTCGCTCAGACCAGGCGGCGCAAGGAACCGATAGAAGGCTGCCTCGATGTCGCACTGACCGAGGAAGAGGCTGCTGTCGGCCCCGAGCCGCAGGCTCTGCCAGCTGCCCGCCGTCGGCAGCTCGGCGACGTCGGGGTCATAAAACATACGATTGACACGCCGGGTGTCCAGAACCATCCGCTGCTGGCCGCTCCCGTCCCGCTTGGCGACGAAGAACGGCGCGAGCGTGTGCTTGCGCTCGCTGGCGAATTCGATCATGCCCGCATTGAACAAGTCGTGCAAAAAAACTGGCGTAGAGCTTCGGCGAGCTCTTCAACCTGGCGTCGAAGTGAGGTGGTACATTAGCAAGCCACTCCTTACGAGGGCGCAAGAGATGCTTCTCCCAGTCCTGCCACAAGTCGCGCACGGACTCCGACAACAGGCAGGCGGGCTCGCACTTCCTGGAGTCCGAAGGCACCGCCACGCTCCCTTCGGTGAACAGAACCGCCTTCGCTGGGGACATGTCGTACCCAGGAGAACAACCACGCAGCTCAGTGTAAGCCGCCGTGGGACTGACATCGGGAGGCCCGAACTCCAGCAGGTGGTCGTAGAGCGACTCGATGCCAGTGAGCTGCGCCGCCGGTAACTTGTCGAACCCGTCGCCGCCCAGGCGCCCGTTGAGAAAATTGAGCGCCGCGACGACTGGGGAGGCACGAGTTTACGGGAAACAGCCTGTCGTGCGTGGGGCACCTAGAAACTCGGGCCACGCAGCGTTTTTCCGCTAGAGACGGTATCACAAACATATTGGCCGCTTACAAACGCCCAGCAACACAACGAATGCCTTTTTTTTCTGCTGAGTTAGCAATCGAAGAGCGCGCACCGACGCAACTTTCATTGCGACCGAACGCGCCAACGAGCGTTGAAACCGCAAGCGCGCGCCCGACCGAGTCAATCTCGCGCTGCAACGCGCGCGCCCGATCGGAACAGCAGGACGCAAGAGCACCGCGCAAAACGTCGAGCCTCAACCGAAGCGGACGCGCGAGTGCGCACCGAAGACACAGCATCGCGCCATTTCGCTCGAGCGCACGCCTTGACGACACACGGCACGACTACACGCGGGCACAGTTAGAGTCACGGCGCGTCGCGGCACGGCACTTGGGCACGGCACGCCGCGCTGTCGTTGTCGTCGTCCCCGTCGTCGCCGTCGCAATCCCTCCCCGCGTCGTCGGCGTCGACTTCCTCGTCCCCATCCTCCTCCTCCTCCTAACCCCGCATTCGCCCATCTTCCTCCTCCGTTTCATTTTACTCCTACTACTACTCCTACTCCTACTCTTCCGACTCCTACTCCTACTTTGCCCCCCATCTTCCTCTTACTCCTAGCTCCTCCTACTGCTCCTACTCCTACTCGTAATCCTTCCTCCATCCTACTCCTACTCATAACTCCTCCTCCATCTTCCTGCATCCATCCTCCTCCTCCATTTCTCCATGAGTATGTTCATTCCCCATATGGTCTTACCACCCTCCCATGGTCATCATCCTCATCTTCCCCTTCGCCTCCCTCCTCTTCCCTCAGCCCCGTTTCCGTCGTCAACCTCATCCGTCCCGTCACCGTCCTTATCGTCGTCATTGTTGTCGTTGTCCTCCTCCTCCTCCTCCTCCCGCTCCTCACCCTCCCCGTTGGCATCGCCATCCTACTCCTCCCGCCCCTTGTCCTCATCCTCGCGACACTGTGGAGTCAGACTTAAGCCCCCAAGACGCCCGCAAGAGACGGCAACAACCCGAACAAGGATCCCAAGAGGCTCCTGAACGGCCCCCTCAAACACATCACATTGCAGCGAAGAGGTCCCCGAGAGGAACCCCCACGACACCCCACAGAGCATCCAAGATGGCCCAACCCAGACACGATGGCGTGAAGTGCCGAAGGCTTGTAAACATGAGAGTGCAGGTGCCACCCGAGCGAAGCTCAAACATAATAACAAGAACAGACTTGATGAGACAAAACTGTGGTTCTCCGCCTCTGGTGCGACACGTCTGGCTGGGTGTCGGGCTGGGCGTCGGGCTGGGCGCCGAGCTGGGCGTCGGCTCACTCCACGAAGTATTTATCGAAGAGGGCCCCCCTCTCCGTCCACATGGCCCTGCCCGACTTCGACGCGAAGTGCGTCTGGTTACACAACCGAATGGCCCCACGGACATTCGCAGGAAGCGGCTCCACCAACTTCTCCGAGAAGATATTGGCCACGGCAGCGAAACCGTAGGCATCCTTAGACACGTCGTCGATCTGAGATTTGGCGGTCGCTCTCACGCGACCCTTGGGCTTGGACTTGGCGTCGCCATCCTCGCCAGCCTTCGTGTCGGAAAGAATCGAGGCCATCGCGACGAGCGACCAGTACCAGCCAGCAGGCACGTAGACAACGTCGCCGTCGTACAGCATGATCGCGGAGCCCGCCTTCATGCACTCCACGCCCGATGGCGTCTGCTGGTGCGACTCGTAGTCGGCCACGGTGATTCCCATGTCGAGGAAGGACTTCATCTCCACCGCGTGGATCAGCAGAGGGCCCGCCGCCGCGTAGATGAGGCACGGGACGCCAGGCAGTGGCACATTCGCTGGGTGCATCCTCATCGCATCCACCTTGGCGCCCACGATCCACATCTCGGCTCCCCTGGACTGTACATCCTTCGCGTCGAACGGCAAAATGGTATCCAACGCAGTAGGCCAACAATCCGTCATCCTGCCGAGCGCCCCTGGCCAGTTCGCGTGGTTCCTGAGCTCGGCCGTCACGGACTCCACCTTGCTCTTCAGGAAGGTCTCGAAGCTTGGGCCGAACATGTTCATGATGTTGTGCCAGAGGGCGGTCTCCTGGCTGTCGACGGTGGCGTTGTCTTTCGTCCAGACCGCCACTTTGGTGGTATCGAACTGCACCTCGATTGGGTTATCCTGGGTCCGCTCGCGCAGGGCAACCTTTGCAGGGCCTCCCTCGCCAACAACCTCGGCGGCAGTAGTAAGTATGTCGGCGAAGTGCTTGGCGAACGGAGCTGAGGCGCCCCCCTTGACCACAGCTTGGGACATCTTCTCCTTCTTCCACCTCCCAACCTGGTACATGGACCTCTCGTTGGATGTCGCCTTCTTGAGCTTGTGCTGCAAGTGATCTTGGAGGGCGACTGCCTTGGTTACCGCATCGGTCTTCTGCTTCAGCATGTTAGTGTAGGCATCTTGGAGCGCGGGCACCTGCTCCTTCTTGGCGTCAGGGATCTTGCTCCTCTCAGTCTTGCACGCGGCAACCACGCGCTGGAGGTCTTCCTGAACCGAGGCGAAGTCATGGGGCAGGTCTGTGAAGGTCAATTTCTTGTCCTGGACCTTCTGGTGAGCCGCCTCCAAATGCTTCAGGACCCCGATCCCCATCCGCTTCGAGCCGTCGAGCTCCTCGATGATGGCTTGGAGAGCGCTGTCAATCGCATCCTTCTCATCCAGAAAGGTCTTCTGGCCCATGGGCGGCGTGCGAGTGATGCCTTTCTGGCCCTGCGCCCCCGCTGGCGAGCTCATGGGAGTCGCTGAGCCCGACGAAGCCAAGTCTTCCTGGAGTCGCCTGACGTTGCCCTCCGTCAATGAAGGCCTCCTCGTCAAGGTGCTCGTTGCCCCCTTCGGGCGGTCCGCAATCGCGCTGGGGCCCGCATACCCTGCGGCCGCACCACGGCCGTAGCTGCATCCTGGGCCGTCCGCCATGCGCTTCACACTACGGCACTCCACCCCCGCCAACTGCCGAGAGACTTCGGGGGCTTCGATTGCAATGCATGCCTCGCCCTTCGCGTTCGTCATCGGGTTCTCATCGTACTTGGTGTCCCAGTCGACGCTGGCCTCGTCTTCGTCCATGCCCCTCAAGCGCGCGTCCTTGTACTGCTGCTTGGTGTACTTCATCACATCGCTGAGGACAAGGTGTGCGCTGCGCTCGATCTCCTCGTTGTATGCGTCGATCTGCTGCGATAGCGTGTCCCTGGCGATGGCGCGGTCGTTGTGTGCCAGCGCTGTGTCGAATGACTGTAGACCTGCACGCCGCTGCTCGGGATCCGATGCCATGATGTCCAACTCGCGCCTGAGGCCGTTAGGCTTGCCCAAACAGATGCGAGTGCGAGCCCGAACTGGATTCCAACACGGCGAAGCGTGGAACGTGTAGCCGTGCCACTTCTTGATGTGGTCGGTTGGAGTGCAAGGCTGCAAGCATGCGAAGCACTGGGCGGGGCTCTGCGGCGAAGAGCGGGCCGACGCTGCGGCGGAGGACGCCCTCCTGCGTTGAGCTGGCGGTGGGAACGCCGCGCTCGAAGCTACCTCCACGTCAGAGCCTCCACTGACCGACATGGCGCCCAACGCGCTGACAAGAACTGTGACCTGGGCAAGTGCACCAGCCTTGCAGCGCAAGATCTTAGGAACGAAATGATTCCGAGCCATAGCTGGCATACTGCACCAGACAACGATACAAAGGAGACAAGCCTGCAAAGGCTCTGTGGGAAACGAGAGCCTCCTTCACGAGTATCTCTAAAATTGCTCGCCCTCTGACCCTAGAAGCTGACGGTCGGCCCGCGGACCCAACTGCGAAAATGCATTTCCAAGCTCTCACCGAACAGTTGCCGAGAAGGAACCTGCAGGGCCCCGACAAGGCCCAGGGGCAGATTTTGGAAACGGGGGCCGCGCGACACGGACGCGCCGCGATTTCTATCTACCCCTTGGGTCAGAAAGCAAGCGAAGGCACCGGGTGCATTCCACCGGACGAAAGGACTGCCGCTGCCAGAACGATCAGCACTCATCCACGAGAAGAAACTATTCACTCCTCGCGCTGCAAACACCCTGGCAGCGAGTATGGATCACTAAACCATCTAGAGCGAGCGTGTACACACACAGAAGGACAGGCGCCTGCAACTTCATCACGCACCTGCCAGAACAACGTTGCATTCCCCAGATGGTTCGCCGTTTGCAAGTGACGGCGGAAGCAACGCAGGACGTGGGCAACCGTCTACATGGATTCCCCGTCGAGCACTTACTGAGTGGCCCATTTGAACCCCGAAAGCCCCGTGCAGACCTCCCCAGACACCCCATTACACGCGAACGAATGGTACGTTTCAGGGTTTGGTTTTGGGTGCGTGCGCATGTGGGGTACTCTCGTTGAATGCTTGAGTGCCACACGGACATTACAATAACCCGCGGGGCGCGTCAGTGCGACATGCGCACAGCGCGCCAGCATCCTACACAATGTGTTAGCATGTAGTGTTGACGCTGAAGTGATTAGCTGACTAAATTTCTCAGGGGCTGCAGAGCCCTAGCACGCGCAAGTGGGTAGGATGCGCGCGCGACAGTCGACCTGTGCATCCGTGTTTCAGCGGCACCGCGTTGCGCTGCGATGTCGTACTCACGCGCGCTACGCGCGCAACAAAAAAGCTGTTCCATCACGCGCGTGGCGGTTCTGATGTGTGCCCACGACGCGGACAACGCAGGGCCGCTGGGGCGCGCCCATCCAATGTGGCGGCGCTCCTTGTTCGCACTGCTGAATTCAACGCGCGACGTGCAGTTGGCACGCGCGCTTGCGTGCCTGCAATCGCGCTCTGGCGTGGCGCGCGCTGCACTCCGCTTGGCCACCCCCAGCGCAGCGCGACTAGTCTGCTAACCAAAAGCGGCGAGCGCAGAGGGTGCTTCTTCATATTCCAACCCAGCATGTCGGTGACCGCACGCGTGCGATGCAGCACCCGCCATGCCCGCGTCGACGCGAACGCGCGCATGGGTCGGGGGGGGCATCACGGGCCCCCTGCGCTCCGCCATGGGATGGGGCACCCGTGCACAACGTGCATGTTTGGAAGTCCACGTGGTCCGCAACAGCGAGGGTGGAGAAGTGCGTTTTCTAGAAAACGCGCGGGCGTTCTCCTGTGTCTCTCTCAACGCCATGCTCTGCCAAGGCCGACGGGCGCGCCCGCGCGAGCGCGGGCGTACGCGTGCGCCGCGATGATCTGTGCGCCGTGGTATAAGCGTTCGTGAGCCGAGTTGTGATATGGAGAACCAGGGCGCAGCGCGTTCGGGCGCCACTTGGCCATTGACGACCAACGTCGCAACGCACCCATCCTGCCCGAGCCGAGCCCACCGTGCGAGCGCCGACGCGCGCATTTGCGCGCGCGCGATCTCGCGCGCGTCCCATGTAGATTGCGCCGCGCAATGGCCGCGTGCGAGCCCAGCGCTAAGGTGGATGAGCCTGCGGTGCGCGCGAGCGGCCCATGAAGCTCGCATGCCATCGCTGAGCTCGGTGCGCGTCCTACCCCTGGTGGCGAGCCCCCCCCGCCCCCCGCTCGCGACGCCGCGCAATGCCAGACGCGCGCGCTCTCGCGCGCGGCGCGCGGCGCCAGTCGCTGAAAGTGAGCGCGCCGTACCGCGCATGGAGGAGTAGCGCAATCCTTGCCATGAGCACATATGGTGGCCAATCGGGCATTGCATCTGTTTGGATCTGCCAAGGCACCGAATCCGCAGACAGGCTTCGTTGCGCTTCAACGCGCGCGCGAGCGCTCGCATCGAACCCCAAGCGTTGTCTAACGCGCACCAGGTTGGCCGTGCCTTTCGACGCTAAGCGGCGGACGTTGGCGGCGACTTGTCCACGCACTGTCAGCGAACAGCGTCGCGTTTGACCATCAGCTGCAACGAAGTCGCGCTGTTCCTGCCTCAAAAGATGCATTCGGCGGCGGCCCGACCGTTCGCCTATCATGTTCCAGCGCTGGCGACGTTCACGCCAAGAGCCGAGCTGGCCTCTACCAGCGCGACTCATCACAGTCAGTTGCCTCGGACAACTCAATTTCAGGACCAGACCAGGAAGGATCCACCGACGCCATGGCGTTGGTCCCTAATGTTGTCCGTTAGCTCAAATTGAATTTCTGAATTGCCAAAGGTAACTCAGCGCTTCGGGCCTTCAAGTCCAACTTTGTTGCACGACTGGACCAATAGGGTCCAGCCTTTTGCCGCTGGTAGTTCCGCGCTGGTGACGTCTAGCTCAGGCGTAGCTCAAGACTTGGTCAAGGTGGTTCAGCGCTTTCGGCGTCCTAGTTCACGCGCAGTTCAAGACTAGACCAGGGTGGATCAGCCTTTTGTCGCGAATAGTTCAGCGCTTGCGGCGCTGAGTGCAGGCGTAGTTCAAGACTAGACCAGGGTGGTTCAACGTTCTCGGCGGCCTAGTTCAAGTGTAGTTCAGGACTAGATCAGGGTGGTTCAGCCTTTCGCTGCTCATAGTTCAGCGCTGGGGACGTCTAGTTCAGGCGTAGTTCAAGACTAGACCAGGGTGGTTCAACGTTCTCGGCGCTCTAGTTCAAGTGTAGTTCAGGACTAGATCAGGGTGGTTCAGCCTTTCGCTGCTCATAGTTCAGCCCTGGAGACGTCTAGTTCAGGCGTAGTTCAAGACTAGATCAGGGTGGTTCAGCGCTTTCGGCGCCCTAGTTCAAGTGTAGTTCAGGACTAGATCAGGGTGGTTCAGCCGTTTGCCGCGCATAGTTCAGCGCTTGCGGCGTTTAGTTCAGGCGTAGTTCAAGACTAGATCAGGGTGGTTCAGCGTTTTCGGCGTCCTAGTTCAAGTGTAGTTCAGGACTAGATCAGGGTGGTTCAGCCTTTCGCTGCGCATAGTTCAGCGCTGGTGACGTCTAGTTCAGGCGTAGTTCAAGACTAGATCAGGGTGGTTCAGCGCTTTCGGCGTCCTAGTTCAAGTGTAGTTCAGGACTAGATCAGGGTGGTTCAGCCTTTTGCCGCTCAAGTTCAGCGCTGCGACGTTTAGTTCAAGCGTAGTTCAAGACTAGATCAGGGTGGTTCAGCGCTTTCGGCGTCCTAGTTCAAGTGCAGTTCAGGACTAGATCAGGGTGGTTCAGCCTTTTGCCGCTCATAGTTCAGCGCTGGAGACGTCTAGTTCAGGCGTAGTTCAAGACTAGATCAGGGTGGTTCAGCGCTTTCGGCGTCCTAGTTCAAGTGTAGTTCAGGACTAGATCAGGGTGGTTCAGCCTGTCGCTGCTCATAGTTCAGCGCTGGAGACGTCTAGTTCAGGAGTAGTTCAAGACTAGATCAGGGTGGTTCAGCGCTTTCGGCGTCCTAGTTCAAGTGTAGTCAGGACTGGATCAGGGTGGTTCAGCCTTTTGCCGCGCATAGTTCAGCGCTGGAGACGTCTAGTTCAGGCGTAGTTCAAGATTAGATCAGGGTGGTTCAGCGCTTTCGGCGGCCTAGTTCAAGTGTAGTTCAGGACTAGATCAGGGTGGTTCAGCCTTTTGCCGCTCATAGTTCAGCGCTTGCGGCGTTTAGTTCAAGCGTAGTTCAAGACTAGATCAGGGTGGTTCAGCGCTTTCAGCGCCCTAGTTCAAGTGTAGTTCAGGACTAGATCAGGGTGGTTCAGCCTTTCGCTGCGCATAGTTCAGCGCTGGTGACGTCCTAGTTCAGGCGTAGTTCAAGACTAGATCAGGGTGGTTCAGCGCGTTGGGCGCCCTAGTTCAAGTGTAGTTCAGGACTAGATCAGGGTGGTTCAGCCTTTTGCCGCGCATAGTTCAGCGCTGGAGCGTCTAGTTCAGGCGTAGTTCAGTAGATCAGGGTGGTTCAGCGCTTTCGGCGTCCTAGTTCAAGTGTAGTTCAGGACTAGATCAGGGTGGTTCAGCCTTTCGCTGCGCATAGTTCAGCGCTGGTGACGTCTAGTTCAGGCGTAGTTCAAGACTAGATCAGGGTGGTTCAGCGCTTTCGGCGTCCTAGTTCAAGTGTAGTTCAGGACTAGATCAGGGTGGTTCAGCCTTTTGCTGCGCATAGTTCAGCGCTGGAGACGTCTAGTTCAGGCGTAGTTCAAGACTAGATCAGGGTGGTTCAGCGCTTTCGGCGCCTAGTTCAAGTGTAGTTCAGGACTAGATCAGGGTGGTTCAGCCTTTTGCTGCGCATAGTTCAGCGCTGGCGGCGTTTAGTTCAGGCGTAGTTCAAGACTAGATCAGGGTGGTTCAGCGCTTTGGGCGCCCTAGTTCAAGTGTAGTTCAGGACTAGATCAGGGTGGTTCAGCCTTTTGCCGCGCATAGTTCAGCGCTGGAGCGTTAGTTCAGGCGTAGTTCAAGACTAGATCAGGGTGGTTCAGCGCTTTCGGCGTCCTAGTTCAAGTGTAGTTCAGGACTAGATCAGGGTGGTTCAGCCTTTCGCTGCGCATAGTTCAGCGCTCGTCTAGTTCAGGCGTAGTTCAAGACTAGATCAGGGTGGTTCAGCGCTTTCGGCGTCCTAGTTCAAGTGTAGTTCAGGACTAGATCAGGGTGGTTCAGCCTTTTGCCGCTCAATGTTCAGCGCTTGCGACGTTTAGTTCAAGCGTAGTTCAAGACTAGATCAGGGTGGTTCAGCGCTTTCGGCGTCCTAGTTCAAGTGTAGTTCAGGACTAGATCAGGGTGGTTCAGCCTTTCGCTGCTCATAGTTCAGCGCTGGTGACGTCTAGTTCAGGCGTAGTTCAAGACTAGATCAGGGTGGTTCAGCGCTTTCGGCGTCCTGTTCAAGTGCAGTTCAGGACTAGATCAGGGTGGTTCAGCCTTTCGCTGCGCATAGTTCAGCGCTGGTGACGTCTAGTTCAGGCGTAGTTCAAGACTAGATCAGGGTGGTTCAGCGCTTTCGGCGTCCTAGTTCAAGTGTAGTTCAGGACTAGATCAGGGTGGTTCAGCCTGTCGCCGCTCATAGTTCAGCGCTGGAGACTTCTAGTTCAGGCGTAGTTCAAGACTAGATCAGGGTGGTTCAGCGCTTTCGGCGTCCTAGTTCAAGTGTAGTTCAGGACTAGATCAGGGTGGTTCAGACTTTCGCTGCTCATAGTTCAGCGCTGGAGACGTCTAGTTCAGGCGTGGTTCAAGACTAGACCAGTGTGGTTCAGCGCTTTCGGCGTCCTAGTTCAAGTGCAGTTCAGGACTAGATCAGGGTGGTTCAGCCTTTCGCTGCTCATAGTTCAGCGCTGGTGACGTCCCGTCCGGGGCTAGCCCAGGGCCGTGTCAAGGGCGCTCTGTGTTTCCAACGTCCTGGTGCAAGTCTGGTTCACGACAAGTTCAGGAGTGTCCTGTCGCCGTTCGTAGCTCAGCGCTGGTGGCGCGTAGCCTGGTTATGCCCTAGGGCCCATCACAGGTCGGCCAGCGCCACATGCAAAATAGCCCCCCCCCCCCTGCGTCAGGACCGCAGCGTCGGGTCCACCCGTCGCCGCGCGACTTTTACCACACGCGGCATCTAGGTCGGCGGCATCGGTTGCGCGTGCCGCGCTGCCAGCCCCATGCGACCTCAACAGCTGTAGTTCGGAGGCGCCGCCGCTTGCACATCGGCGCGGCAAGGCGCGCGCAAAGAAATGCACGCGCGCCGCGCGGCGGGAAACTGAGATTCTGTTTTTGGGTGGGCGCAGCAGCCTGCGCAGGGGCACGCTGCGGCCACGCCGTCAATATAGCCCAGCTGGGGCACGCCCGCAAACCCCGCGGCTTTGCAATGCCGCCGCAGCCGATTCCTTCCGCTCGCCGCGTCGAACGGCGCCCGCGCATGGCGGATCAACGCCCCCGCGCCCCCCTCGGATGCGACACCGCGCTGCAAACGAGCTGCCCATGCACGAATCGGAGAACAAACTACTTCCCAAATGGGCGCATGGAGGACAACCGCGTCGCGGGCGCCGCCAGCGCGGCACCGCGCAACAGTCGGTACCTTGCTTTGCTTGCGCGCGCAACTGCGACGCTGTAACCGAGGTCGTCGCGCCGCCCGCGTCGCCCTGGAAGCGGCCAGCGCCTGCGCCGCCCGATGCCCCCGCCCCGCGCCAATGCGGGGCGCGCCTCCAGCGGCGGGGCAGCGCCTATGTATAAGCGCACAAGGCGCTGCAATCGCAAAGCCCAACACGTCGCGCGCGGGGCCCCGACGCGGTCTGGCACCAGATCCGCCGTCCAAACACACGCGCCGCATACAAACTGGCTCGGGCGGAAAGTGTATGAAAACATAGGAGTTAATACAAATCTCGACCGCACAACAATTGCCCGCATACAAATTTCGACCGCGCACCCATGGCCCGCATACACCTCCCGACGACGCAACGTATGCCCGCGCGCACTCGGCGACTACGCCGCGTTGGCCACGTCCACCCGCGCCGCGCATCCCCGCCCCACGAGCCAACCATGGCACCACCCTTCCAAGCAGCGCGTGCAAGCGCCGCAGCGCGTGGTTGCGCGGGTCGGTCTCGCGCGCACACCCTAGAGGGGGCCATATGAAGGACAGGCCCCCGCAACCATCGCAGGCGCTGGGCGGCGGCGCCCATCCCGTCGGCCGCGCAGCCACGGCGAACGCAGTCCCTGATTGCCGCGACGCCCGCGTGTCCACGCTGGCCCGCGGGCTTGCCAATTAGTGGGCCCTCTCCTGTCGCGCCAACAAGCCGCTGCCCGCGCGATGGCAGCTGTTGTCGCATTTCTGCATATCGATTCGCGGCGCAGTGGTTATGGCCTTCGAAATGCCGCGACGTACGCGGCGACAGCCCAGGCGCGGTACAAAGTTCAAGCTCTTGCCGCTGCGGCCACGGCGGTACTTCTTGCGTGGCGTTTGCACCCTGTGCGGTCCAGGGGGAGCTCGGGGACGCTGGGGCACCCCGACGCAGAAACATGCGCAACGCGCTCAGGGATGACATGGCGGCAAACTCATTCCCCGTCGTGGTCCAGCACGCGCGGCATCCAAGCCAGCGGGGGCCCACGCGCGCCTTGGAACAGTTCGGCATCTGCCGCCTCGTAGACCAAGTATGAGGTCTCGGCCAGGCGGCGCAGCTTGCCACTGCGCTAAAGTTCAGCGCGGATGGCGCCCAATTCAAATGGGGCAGCGTAGGACTCGGCTTGGGCTGTTCAGCGAGAATGGCGCCCGAGGTCACGTCAACCTCAATGCTAGATTCGAATGGTTCAGCCCGTCGCGACAAGTATATCGGCGCTGGCGACGCTTAGTTCAAACTTAATCAAAAACTAAGTCAAGGCTGTTCGGCGCCTTGCGAATCTCTGGATGGTGTCGGAATCAAGACCCGATCAGGGTTGTTCAACGTTTTCAGCGTCCTAGTATACGTGCAATTCCAGATTGGACCAGGGTGGTTCAGCCTTTCGCCGCTCATGGTTCAGCGCTGGTGGCGTCTAGTGCAGGCGTAGTTCCAGACTGGATCAGGGTGGTTCAGCGCCTTCGGCGTCCTAGTTCAAGTGTAGTTCAATACTAGATCAGGGTGGTTCAGCCTTTTGCTGATCATAGTTCAGCGCAGTTGGCGTCTAGTTCAGGCGTAGTTCAGGACTAGATCAGGGTGGTGCAGCGCTTTCGGCGTCCTAGTTCAAGTGTAGTTCAAGACTAGATCAGGTGGTTCAGTATTTCGCTGCTCGTAGTTCAGCGCTGTTGACGTCTAGTTCAGGCGCAGTTCAAGACTAGATCAGGGTGGTTCAGCGCTTTCGGCGCCCTAGTTCAAGTGTAGTTCAGGACTAGATCAGGGTGGTTCAGCCTTTCGCCGCTCATAGTTCAATGCTGCTGGCGTCTAGTTCAGGCGTAGTTCAAGACTAGATCAGGGTGGTTCAGCGCTTTCGGCGGCCTAGTTCAAGTGTAGTTCAGGACTAGATCAGGGTGGTTCAGCCTTTCGCTGCTCATAGTTCAGCGCTGGAGACGTTTAGTTCAGGCGTGGTTCAAGACTAGATCAGGGTGGTTCAGCGCTTTCGGCGTCCTAGTTCAAGTGTAGTTCAGGACTAGAACAGGGTGGTTCAGCCTTTTGCCGCGCATAGTTCAGCGCTGGAGACGTCTAGTTCAGGCGTAGTTCGAGACTAGATCATGGTGGCTCAGCGCTTTCGGCGTCCTAGTTCAAGTGTAGTTCAGGACTAGATCAGGGTGGTTCAGCCTCTCGCTGCGCATAGTTCAGCGCTGGTGACGTCTAGTTCAGGCGTAGTTCAAGACTAGATCCGGGTGGTTCAGCGCTTTCGGCGTCCTAGTTCAAGTGTAGTTCAAGACTAGACCAGGGTGGTTCAGTATTTCGCTGCTCGCAGTTCAGCGCTGGTGACGCCTAGTTGAGGCGTAGTTCAAGTCTAGACCAGGGTGTTTCAGCGCTTTCGGCGTCGTAGTTCAAGTGCAGTTCAGGACTAGACCAGGGTGGTTCAGCCTTTTGCCGCTCATAGCTCGGTGCTTGCAGCGTTTAGTCCAGGACTGGGCCAGGACCACACCAGAGAGGTTCAGCCTTTGGGCGCTCGTAGCCCAGCGCTGGTAACGTCGAGTTCAAGACCAGTGCAGGGCGAGGTCAGTGTGGATATGCGCTTCGAGCACCCCACTTCAATATTAGCGCAGGTCTAGACCAAGGTGGCGCAGGTCGCCGCGACGGATAATGCAAAGCTGGCGGCGTCCAGTTCAGGACGCATCCCTGACTAGATCAAAATGTTAAGCGCATGCGGCGCCCTAGTTCACGTCTAGTTCCCCACTGGGTGAGGGTGGGCCAGCCTTTCGCCGCTCCTAGTTCAGCGCTGGTGACGTCTAGTTCAGGACCAATTCAGGAATGTTGCAATGTGATTCGACGCCTTGCGCGAGCCTGGATCAAGGCTACATCACGAGTCGGCCACGGCGGCCCATCCCGTCAAGACAGTCAAACCACCGCAGGTAACGTCAGGTCAGGAGCCGCCCAGCACTGTGCAAAGGTTTGTCGGAGCCTTGCGCCTCCTGGTTCAAGTCTGGGACAGGACTAGATATGGTTGGATCAGCTGGACGCCGCTCGTAGTTCTGCGCTGGCAGCGGTTTCTCTGCAAGGGTAGCGTGGGACCAGACCAGGATGGGGCGCATGTGCGTCAGTGTTCAGTTACATGCGAAGGCTCGGGCAGGTGGTTCGGCCCTTCGCCACTGCGAAGGAAGCGATGTCGGCTCCCAGCCCAGGGGCAGCTCAAAGTGATACAAGGGCGGAACAGCGCACGCAACGGTCCAAGCCAAGTCTACAGCATAACGGGGACAACGTTGCTCGGTCATTCGGGGCGCGTAGTTTAACGCTAACGGCATCTAGCTTTGGTGCGGCCCAGGGCTAGCCCCATGCGGTTTAGCGCCTGCGCGCCTGAGCCTAAGTCTATCTCAGGAACAACCCAATGCGACGCAGGCCTGCATCTGTGATAATTCAGCGAGGACATAGCCGAGCCCAGGAACACGTCGGGGCCAGGCCAAGCCTAACCAGCGCACGCCGCGACATGCCCCACGCCGCGAACATGATTGCGGCAGGGTGGCTCATCCTTCCCAACGGATATCCTGGTGCCAGTCATGCATTATTCATGCGTGCCCAGGGGTAGCGCGGGGCGTTGCATCGCTTGCGGCGTATTGGCTCTAGCCTGGTCATGGAGGGCCCAGGGGCGTGCCCGCCGCGTGCAACTTGTGACTTAGTGCGGGCTACGCGCGGTGCAGGGGCAGCCCTTGGTCAGGTCAATTACTTGGTGCCGTGGGAACTGATTGCGCGGGTGTCGTTGCGCTGGCCTGGCGTGGCCGCGCCGCCCCGTTGCTCCCTCATTTCTTGAATCTACCAACGGCGCACACGCGCGATTGTCGGTTGTTCTCAGGGCACGGTGGCTTGACGCCTGGTTGGTGCGGCACTGGCGCAGCACCTCCGTTCTGCCCTGCACCGCTGGTTGTGCGCAATGCACCAACGCAGCGGCTGCTTGACACTTTCGCGCCTTGAGCTGGCACAACATAAGGCACGTGCGCCATGGCAACTTCGGGCCTGGCTGTCGAACCCCACTAGCAGCACTAACCTTTTTTTTACGGAGGCAGTGACGCGTGAACCGTTCAGCGGGGCACCGCGCCATACTGTCATCACATAAACGCGTGTATGCCATGCCATTGTAGCGCATGGGCCCAATCACGCCACCATGTTGCAGCGGGCGCGCGGGTTAGCACGTCTGTGTGCCAAGCCGCGGCGGCCCCGACGCAGTTTCGCAGTAACCAGCGCGCGTGCGCAATGCCCCTAGCGGGCAGCGCTTGCAAGCAGTGGCGCATCATTGCGGCACTGCCATGGGTTGATAACGCGGCAGTTCGTGCATGCAAGGTTGTTCTAGTGCGCTAGTGCGTTCTAGCCGTAGGGTTGTTATGTTAATTGCGCTCGCGCGCGCGCAATTGCAGCCCCGCCTCAGCGTGGCATCGCGCCCACGTCTTGATGTGATTGGCACCGCAGCGCAATGGTGCATTACAATGTGGACTTGCAGCCCGTTGGCGCGCCAGCGCCATACTTAAGTTAGGTTCTAACGTGGTAGCCCGCCAAGTGCTTCATGTGAATACAGGCTGCTGGTGTCACATGTGGTGGCTTTAGTGCGCGCATGCGCTGGTGCAGTTCTGCCCCAGTAGGCTCTCGCTTCGGGCCCCGAGGAACGCACCACAGGGCACCGCGCCATAGGGCACCGACCCTCTGGGGCTCGGAGAACACACGGCCCCTGAGGGCGATCGCGGCGGACCCCCATTCCATACGATGTCCTCCTCCTCCTCCTCCCTCCCCCTCTTCCCCTTCACCTTTCCCATCCTCTTCCTCCTCCCACCGCTGGGCGCCGCCCAAAGGGCCCTGCTCCATGGGGCCCCAAACTGAGGGATGACCCCGCTACCCGAGGTCCCGCTCCATGAGGTCCCGACCCACAAGGTTGCACCCTATAGGGCGCCAGGGGGCCCCGCAGGGCCCCGACCCGCGCCCCGCGCCGACGCTCGGGCGGGCGCAGCGTCGTATTGGGGCGGGGCCTGCGGCAGCCACGGGCTACAGCGATACCAACATGAAAAGAACGCACATCTCAATCCTATTTCACTGGATCCGCCCAGCCCGTCAACAATTTCAATCTCGAGGCCGGCGTGTTTTCGGTTTGGGGCTGTCGGTCATTACGGTTTCAAGGCGTTTGCTTTTGGGGGGGCTTTAATGATGCTGATGGTGATGGTTGCGATGTTGACGATGAGATGTCACCTCGCATCTGTTGAACTCAAGTCGACATGTCGACAACGTCTCTCGGAGCACAGCGCTCCAACATCATTGCAATATATCTGTCAAAGTGCACTGTGACCCGCCTCGGCGAGGCAGAAAAGTCTGATGTCGTTCTTGCCAGGCCTCCAACGTTTATGCCTCGCCTGGTCCATCGCGAACGCCTTGGCCATCCACGTTTTCAAAAACAGAACTGGCGCCTGCACCCCGAACTCCTCTGTCCACAACTTGGCGCTGCGGTAGCAGTTGCACGTGGGGTGCGCTGGGTTGGGGCACGTAACCCGCAGCCCGCTGTCCCCGCGACCAAGGTGGGACTCCTTCTTTAGCAGCACGCCGTCGATCTGATCAGGGTACTGGCCATCGGCATCTGCACCGTCAGCTGCATCATCATCATGGTCCGTGAGCGCCGCTGCCGATGACGAACTGTGCGAGTCCGCGCTGGACCCCCAATCCTTGTCGTTCTTGATGGCTGGCGGCGGCGGCGGCAGTGCGTCCAAGTCGCCTCCGTCGATGTCTGGATCAGTTGGCGCCTCCAGCCGTCTCGGGGCTGGCGCTGACACGATCTGGTCGAGCTCTGCAGGGCCATCTGCATCAGTCAACTGCCTCAACTTATCATCGTACTTCTTGGCTGCCAACCCAGGCTCGGTCAAGGGGTCTTTCAGCAAGGCTGCGTAATAGGACTGCGGCCCGTTGGATTTGAACTGCGTGCAGCCGCCTTCGAAGAGTGTCGCCTGGGCGAGGACGCACTTCAAGTAGTTGCGTTTCGACGGGAGCTTTCTGCTGTCATGCTCTGATGGCCCTCCACTGGGTCCGTGGGCCACCATGCGATCGACTCCGCAGAAGCCCCTGGACTGCAGCTCCTGGGGAACAGGGCATTAGCTTAGATTGCAAACTGGGTCCTCCCCCTCCTCGGAACTCCTCCTTCGGCCTCCGCTCGTCACCGTCCTAGTCCCCCATCCTCCTCGTCGTCCTCCTCCTCCCCCCTGGCGCCCTCCCCCGCGAAGCGCTAGGCGTCCTCCGCCAAGCACAGCACGGGGCACGAAGCATCCATGAGCGCCATCTGCGGGGCCACGGGCCGACGATCGAACAGCAGCATGCACCCGTCCACGTCCGAAAGGCCAGATCTCCAAGAACACATCGCTTGCCTATCTTCTGGAGCTGCCCCTAGCATGGCGAGCAAATCGACGTGGCCAGGAGGTGGGCCCACGAACACGTCCAAGCTCTCGGTGTCGCGGTTGACAGCCTGCGACCTCCAGACCTCGAACTCCTGCACGCACGCCCGCAAGCCAAAGTCCTGCAACCTGTCGGACTCGACCGTCGGAACTGTCATGAGATTCACGTTCACGCTGAGCACCTGCATGACAACCATCTCCTTACCACCTTGGGCGCTCACCGTCCACAAGCTAATGTAGTCATACTGCTTCACCGCAGCCAGGAGCCACTCTCGCACAAGCAATGCTGTCTCAACCTGTGCCTTGAACAATTTCGCCTCCATCTTGCCGGCGTGGCCGCTGGCTGCCAGCGCTGAGCGTCGGCGCTTGCGCGCCCTGTCTGGCGGGCCGCCTCCGTCGCCGTCGATGTCGTCGACGTCGGGGCTGGCGTCGCCACCCTCATCGTCGGCGTCGCACTCGCCATCGAAGTCGCCGAACCCGCTTCGCAGGAAGTAGAGCCGATCGACGAAGACATCTTTCTTGCATCTCATTGTCCGCCCAAACTTCTTGACCGAGACCTGCAATATAGAAGAATACGTGTTCCACAGTTCTTGCTTGTCCGATTCTGACACAGGAGAATTCGCAATATCTGCAAGGTTCTGGTCGAGTCGCACGCTCGAGGCAGTCCACGCCCAGGTCCCTCCACGAGCTCTGCTCATGTGGTGCTTCACGGTGGAGTGGGGGCCCTCGTTAATGTTGTCGTCGAGGCTGATGTTGGCAATGGAATCGACCTCCGACTTGAGGTACGCATCCTCGATGACGCTGCCATCCTCGACCTTGTCCAAAGCTATCCTAAGATGGCCAGCTGGATCCATGAACAGTTGAGTCACCCTATGATGCTGGTCATGGCCTTGAAGATGGCACTGTCGCACGCACTCGTCCTTGATGCCGCTCTCGCCAACCCTGCTGAATAAGTACGGCACGCAGTCTGCAAACTTGGTGACGTCCAGGATGAGACCGCGCGCCCAGCGAACAGACCCTTGCAGTTGCCGTAGAAAGTCCTGATCGCCTCCGAAAGTATTCTCAGTCCACTGCTCCATGTCGGCGATGGCCTGATTCACAAACCACTCTCGTATATCTGCAATGATTGTCAATATCCGTCCAGACATTGGGCACTTCGGGCAGTCTCCAGTCTTGCACTCCTCCAAATGACATGGGCACCACCTCGCTGCGTTTTGCATCCTCGTAAGCCATTCTGTCATCCACACCATGAAGCCCATCCTGAAGCCAAAACTTGGTTCTGTGAACGCCGCCTGCACGTCTCGGACCATGTTGGTGCCGCGGCCTCTCCGATAGAATGGCGAGAGGTCGGCCGCACCTTGAAGCGATGTGAATATACCAGACAAAGCCCGTAGCACGCCATGCAAAGTACCCCACCTCCACTCGGCAAAGTAAGGTAGGGAAGCTGCCTTCACAAGATCTGCAGCTCCGACGGCACCACCATTTCTCAGGTTATTCTCCAAGTCGCTCCTGTAGTTCCTGATGAACGAGTTCAGGGACTTCACTTTCCTCAGGAAGTCTGGGAAGAACTGCAATGATGTACACACGCGCCTGATGACACGATCCATCGTATGCCGCCAACCTGGCGCCAGAAGACACCGAGGCATAAGGTTGGAGAGCTGCATCGCTCTCGCTGGGATGTGTCCGCCGATTGTCCTGAAGGACCGTGGCAGCATGTCCTCGTGGTCCGCCAGCAGCCGCTCAACTCCGAAATCTACCGTGAGGGACCTCACGCGACTTAGAAACGTTCGGACGTCCTCGAAGCGCGGCCCAGCCAGCAAGAACACCTGCCAGAGAAGAGCAAACACTTTCCCAAGCGTTGTGAACATTGCCATGCCGATGTTAATCATTGGGAACAACCGCCTCTCCAAGGTAAACGCGCCGCTGCCACCAGGGTCACGCAATATTAGATCGAACGACGATGCGAACAGCTCCACCCCAGCCCACTGCGGCGACCCATCGCTGTGCAGATGGATGTTATAATCATGATTCGCGAATGCTCTGAACCGCCCCCTGCACAAAGACATGGCCATGCAGTCGAGCCGTATGCGCCCGAACCTCAGCACATTGTATCCAACTGTCTCCTCCAATGGCACGGCATCAAGTTGCCTGGCACGGCTGATTAGCACATTCCATTTCTTGCATGCTGCATCTTTCATTCGAATCTGTTTGAGGTCCCGCGTCGCATCGATCCAATCAAGAATTACATTGAACGGCTTGCTCTGGGAGTGGGGCTCGACAAGTGATGATGAGTTCACGAGTGAAGCCTCCAGCCGTGCACAGTCGAACGGTCCGAATCTGCTCATGAGACGCCTGACCTGCCATGCCGAAGGTAAATCGCCCAACACGTGCCTCCGAGAAAGTCGCCAACCGAGCACCACGGCATGAAAGAACGTAATATTTGCAACTGTCGCCAACGCCATGTGCAGACCGAGCTCGACAACCACCACTGGTAATGTTTTGCCGCCGTTGATCTCTCCACGCCAACGGCGAAATACGATAATGAATTGCTCTGGCCAGTCGTCGGGGTCGTCACCTTCGACTCCGAGGTTCCCAGAGATCTCAGAAAACAGCTGAACCACATCTTGACCGTTATAATCTGCAATGTCATGGAAGGAAAAACGCACGGTCACACGATAACATAGCAAGAGGAATTGGTGTCCCCTTCCGCGTCTAATGGCTGAGTATAGCATCCTGGACTCCTCCGTCGAAAGATCACGCGGGAACTCTGGAACGTGCATCCACTGACCCAGCACAGCCCCTACAACATGAGGCTTCGTTATTGGAGCTCCCATCGCGTCGATCTCATCTTTTCGAAATAACCTACTCCACATCCCACCAGGGGTGGCAACAATCAGATAACGCACAAGCGGCCCACAGGCGATGCGCTCTGTCACTGGAGGCGGGCATGCTGCGACAGAGTCTGGCCCATCCACATCACTGTCTGTGTGAAGCTCTGCAGGCCGAACGGAGTCCCCATCAATGGACATCAAAACAACTTCATTGAGTGTGTGGGAAAAAAAGCCGACCTGCTATGTATTGTTTGGCGGTGTTGGATATGTATCTCAAGGTTGTTGGATCCCTTGAAGGCTCTCCGAATCTCTCGTGGCCAGGGCTCGAATAATCTCGAAATCCTGATCAGAACGCACCTCTGGCAGGGTTTTCGACGCACGACAAAGACCCCTCCCCAGAGTGCCTCGTGACGGCCTTGCCTAGCCCCATTGGGAGGTCCTTCGGTGCCTTTTTGTTTCCCAGACACGTTTCCCCCAAGACCTCCTAACAGCCCCTGAGGAGCCCTTTGAGTCCCCAGACAAGCCCCATGAGAATGCCTCGGGGGCCTCTTGGGCCACCAGCCGCGCGCTTATAATCCACTGAGCAGCATGGCTCTTCAGGCGCGTTGAAGTTGTATGCTACCCTATTCTAGCCTATACCCTGACAGGCACTCTTCTTTCCTCCTACAAATGAGACCTAATATTTCCCCAAACTATTATGACCTACTCCTACTAAGTCCTACGTTACGCCTAATCTACGCTACTCATCTACTGTGTGCTACTTTACCCCGTTCCGCTGCATCACCCCCCATATGCATTCTACAATGCTCTACCCCCGCTCCGCGCTGAAATTCGGAGTCAGCTCTCCGACAACCCTATCAAGCGACTCTGCGCCCGTCGCACGATCATGTTTGGGCGCCGTCGCTCGCGCCGTTGTTGCGGCGAAACGCATCGGCGCGCTCTGGTAAATCGCAGGGGCCGCTAGCACGGCCTGAGCTTCTGCAGAGCACGATCGCACGCGGCGCTCCATGGCGCAAGCGCGACGCGTCCGCGCCATTTCGACCGCAACGCAACAACGACACGCAACGCGCAACGCATGCGATGTTTCTGGGCGACGCGCGAAGCGTCATAAAAGTTTCGATTTTGCTGTAGTCGCGCATAGTCGTCTGCGACAGCGTTTGTATGAGGAACACAAGTTTGTGGTCAGTGTTTCTAGGTGGCCCCACGCTTGTGCCGTAAACTCGTGCCTCCCCAGCGACGACCTCGCAGGTCCACAGCTCGACGGCCAGCTGCTGGCGGCCCCGGCTCCGCCGACTTCGGGAATTTGAAAAACATGCATTGTGGTTGCGCCGCTCGAAGTGCGCAGTCGCAAGGTCCAGCGGGATCGGAAGGACGTCCCGCTGGACCACCATGATCGGGAAGGTGAAGGGAGCGTCAGCCCCCCTCCCCGCCAGCAGTAGCACCTCCACGGCCCTTTCCCTTAGGGTCCGCCCTGGGTGCAGCCGCCAGCTGCTTCTTCAACTTCTCAATCTCCGACTTCTGGCGATCAACGGTGCTCTGCATCCCTGAGAGGCGCGCCTTGCCGTCACCGCCGCCACCGCCGCCGTGTCCGTCATCGCCCCGCGAGGCCATCCGCTCCTCCTTCAGCTTCCGCCGCTCCTTGGGAACGAGGCTCTCCTTGTGGAGCTCATCCGTCACGAACGTGAGCAGCTTCGGCGAGATGCAGACCAGCCCGCGGGCCTCGCCCGTCCCGAGGTACAAGTGCGAGTCCTCGAGCAGCTCGTCACCTCGAGAGGTCGTGAGAACCCTCTCGCGATGGCGGTACTCGGCCATCTGGAGTCGACGACACACCAGTTCTGCACACGACAGCTCGCTGGCATTGAGCTGGCCGTAGGTCAGCAGCAGATGCATGATGCGGCAGCAGAGCTCGTGGACGGAGACGTCCTGGTCCGACGACGACAGCCCCGTCTCGGCTTTGAACTTGGCGCGCCGAGACCTGAAGGTGACGTCATTCTCCCGCACGAACTCGCACACCCACTTCACGGTGCGGGGCCCGTTGATCGGGAAGAACTCCCACTGCGTCTCGGTGAGCTCCGCCACGGCCTCACGCATCCCGAGGAAGCGCTCCGTGGCGTTGGCCCGCAGCGCGAGGACGCGCGCGTCGAGCTCGTCCCCGCCGTCGGGAGGAAGAGCCCGCACCAGCATCGCGCGGCCCCCCTTCATCGCCATGCCGAACCCCGACGCGATCACGAAGGCGTCCAGGTCCTCGTCGGGCAGCAAGCCCTTCCCCCCGCCGTCGCTCGAGGCGATGCATCGCCAACGCGACGGCGAAGGGTCTGGGAGGCGCCCGCGGCCAGAGCCCCACTCAGTCGGAATCTCCGCCGAGGCCAAGGCCGATCCTGAAGGCGCTCTCGCCGCCGCTGGCCTCGCCTCCGCCTCGGGCTCCTCGGGGGCTCCAGCCGCCGCCGCCGCCGTCTCCAGCACCTCGTCGAGCGACTGCCCCAACGCGAAGCGCAACTGGAGCGCGAAGGCCGCGGGGCTCATCACCCAGTCCCTGCCGTACGTGCCGACGCCCACGGGGTTGGCCCCCTCTCGGTTGACCAGCTGCCTCCGATCCCTCATATCGTACGGCACGATGATACGCAACGCCTGGGCCGTCAGCTCGTGCGGGTAGACGTCTCCGTCGGGCGTCGCCATATACCACAACCTCCCGTCCTCCTCGGCCTTCTCGCTCGGATCCAGACTCGTCACTTCCTGATAGTCGGTCGGTGTGCACGGCGCGATCGCGATGCGGGCCTGCATGCTCTCGCCGCCGCGCCACTGGATATCGAACCGCTGCCCTGCTCGAACTTGGAACGGCATAGCGTCCGACGAAGACGCCGAGGAAGAAGGACGCGATGGAGAGCAGGGCCGCTCCCCACTTCAGCGAGCCGACGAGCCCGTACGCGACCGCACACTCGGTCGCGTTGCCGAGGGTGCTCTCCACGAGGCCCCAAGCCTTGTCGGAGACAATCCAGGCGCCGACGCGGGCGAGGCCACCAGCCACGGAGGACAGAGGCATGAAGCGGCCGCTTTCTCTGTTTGCGCTTGAATTGTTGCGGAGCAAGAACGGCCACGGAACGGATCAGCACCAGACCAGGACGATACAAACATCTGACTATGATGATGATGATGATGATGATGATGATGATGATGCTGATGCTGCTGCTGATGATGATGATGATGATGATGATGGTAATGGTGATGGTGATGATGCGGAGGATGATGATGATGATTATGATGATGATGCTGATGATGATGAGGAGGATGACAATGATGATGATGGTGGCGATAACGGCGATGATGATGGTGATGATGGTGATGATGACGATGATGACGATGATGAGGACGACGATGATGACGATGACGATGACGACGATGATGGTGATGATGATGACGATGATGATGATGACGGGAGGAGGGAGGAGGGGGGATGAGGAGGAGAGGAGAGGAGACGCGGGGCACCGTCTCTTCAAAACGAGGACCCAACACCACAGGATGGTTGGGAATAAAATATTCCCCTGACTATTTTTGAACTATTCTTGACTTTTCCTCCTGTAGAGGGACACGCCCGACTTAAGACTGGGCCGTCATGAAAAAGACGAGACCCAATCTGGAATTTGGCGCAAACTCCCGCTGCAAACACCCCTCGGAAACGAACTGTCAAAATCAAAGGCGGGCTCGTCAGAACAGCGTAGGGGCGAGCCCGAGTTCCGGCACACTCGAGTCTTACGATTCCCCGACCAGGCGGCCATGCGCGGGCCGTGTGCAGGGAGCCGCGCTGAGCATCGTTTGTCCGACCCCCATCCCCAGCGGCGTGGCCTGGGCCCCACTGGCCGATTTACCCCCCTAGATGGGGATGCAGGCCGTTCTCTTCGGATTTCGAGGGGCGTATCCCCAACTGGGGTGGTAATTTGGTGGGGGCCTCGAAGGGGATGAGGATGGGGATGGGGGTCGATTGAACGAGACTGACGCGCGGCGAAACTCCAGCAGGCACGGCCCCTCGAGTAGCAGCGCCCGGGCTCCTGTGCGCCCAGGCCGCAGCTGCGCGGGCCGTGTGCAGGGAGCCGCGCGGCGAGACTCCCGCAGGCGCAGCCCCGCGAGCAGCGCCCGAGCTCTCGCACTGCGCCCAGGCAGCATGCGCAGGCCTGGCCCCCCTGCCCTGCACGGCTTACCCCGGGGCCGTGGGCGACCCGAGGAGGAGGAGGAGGAGGAGGAGGGGGAGGAGGAGGAGGAGGAGGAGGAGGCACACGAACCGAGCAGGGGTGAGGGACGCGGCCTGGCAGACAAAGGGGGAGCGCATGCCGCAGGAGTCAGGAGGCAACTACTGGGAGGTCTTCGTCCGAAAGCTGTGGAACAATTGAGCCCCTGTGGGGGGCTGGTGCGCCATATTAGGCCGCGGATTCAGCGAGATCAAGTGGGATTCAACCCAATTAAGCGGGATCAGGCGGGATAAAGCCCGATTTCGGACCAAGGAAGAAGCAGAATTTGACCTCCAAGTAGTTGCATCCGAACGGGATGGCCCGATCCCTCGCCACTGTGATTCGCATCTTCTGGGCCCTGAGAACCCCGTGTACTGACGGACCGCGTGGTGACATCGGAGTCCCCGACGCCCTCACCGCGCAGTCCGTCACCATACGGTCGTGGGACCTAGGAGGCCCCAGTCGCCCGAGGCATCCTCGGAGAACGGCCCGAGTCCCAAAACTGCGTGGTGACCCCGAATCCCCACTAACTCACCACGTGGTGCGGTCACCACACCGTTCGGGCCCCCCCCGAACATCGGCCTCCCCCTCTGCCGAGATTTGCGCCGAAGCGGCCGTGTGCAGATAGCCTGCGCCTTCGCCTTACAATGAGAATTCGGCTGCACGTCGTGCAAGGCAACTCACGGCGCCCTAGGTATTTGTTGCCGGGGGCACCGTGGCACCACCCAAGGTGGACCGTGGAGCGAGAAGGCTCTGCCGCGCTCCCTTTGGCACGGCGCTGCCCCTCAAAAACACCATCATCGGAAGAGAATCCTGGAAACATCGCGCGGCAACTCGAGATCCAATGTATGTCGGATTCACGTCGGACCATCTCCGAGCGAACGTCGTCCCACATACGACGGGGCGGACGTGGACTGAACAATTTGTCTAGTGCCGCGAGGAGGGCTTCAGGACTTTCCTCTTGGAGCACCCGATGGAACGGGCATGTGAGGGGCAACGTTGGGTGGAAACGGCTCAGAGGGGGACATGTCGAATTGAAATCCGCGATGCATCGCCGACACATCGGCGATAGGCTGAAGCCGGGCATGTCCTCCCACAGGTGGATTTTAGACGACAGATCAACCGATATCCAAAACATACTCAAAGTTATTCACTGCGTGGAGCTCCCCATATGTGCATCTACTCGCATGGACCTGTCCGCCGTGAATGTCTAGGCGCAAGAGCTTTCGAATATTAACGGGCTTCAGTTGTGACGGTCTGGACATCAATCTAACTGCGAATGAATTGGAGTGTGAATGAGCCTCAGTAGTACGAGCGCGTCTCTGTGCATGAGCCTGGGGCCTCCTGGGGCCTCCTGAAACCTACTGGGGCTTCCTGGGGTCTCCAGGAGCCTCTTGGGACCTCCTGGGACCTCCTAGGAAGGTTTCGTGCCCCAGGAGAGGCGCAATCTATAGCAACAGACGTACATAAAACATTGCGGATTAGAGCCACAGGAGAAGGGCAATCTATAGGAACACGCGTAAAACACCAAGGACTCGTGCCCCAGGAGAGGCCCAATATATAGGAACATGAGTAAAACATTTAGGATTGTGTACACAGGAGAAGGACCATCTATAGAAACATACGTAGAACATCAAAGAATCGTGCTCCAGGTGAGGCCCAATCGATAGGAGCATACGTAAAACACATGGGATTGGAGCCACTCCTGTTGCCTTCTGAGGCCTCCTGCTCCTGGGGCCTCTCGGGGCCTCCTGTTGCCTTCCGAGGCCTCCTGGCGCTTCCTGTTGCCTCCTGGGGCCTCCTGTGGTTTCCTGAGGCCTTCTGGAGCTTCCTGGGGCCTCCTGGAGCCTCTTGGGACATCCTGTGGCCTCTTGAATCTTTCTGTGGCCTCCTGATGCCTCCTGGGACCTCATGTGGTCTCCTGGGGCCTCCTGGAGCCTGTTGGAGCCTCCTGTGGCATCCTGAGAAGAATCTGCGCCCACGAGCCTGGCCACCAAAACAAGCAAACCGATCGAGACATCCTCAAAATCTGGCCCACCTGGGGGGTGAAAATGAGCGCCTCGCTCGAGACATCCTCCAAATCTGCTCCGAAAGCAATGGATGATGAGCCCAGAAACAAGCAAACCGCCTGAGACATCCCCACAAAATGGCCGCGAACGAGCCCGTGCAACCACCCTTGGCGGCTCCCCTTAGGGCCACGAGCCTGGCCACCAAAACAAGCAAACCGATCGAGACATCCTCAAAATCTGGCCCACCTGGGGGGTGAAAATGAGCGCCTCGCTCGAGACATTCTCCAAATCTGCTCCGAAAGCGAAGGATGTTGGGCCCAGAAACAAGCAAACCGCATGAGACATCCCCACAAAATGGCCGCGAACGAGCCCGTGCAAACACCCCTGGCGGCTCCCCTTAGGGGTGCTGAAACCAGCGCCCCGCCTGAGACATCCTCACAATCTGCTCTCCAAGCGAAGGATGTTGAGCCCAGAAACAAGCAAACTGGGTGTGAGTAAGTCTGTGTATGAGTAAGTCAGTGTATGAGTATGTCTGAGTGTGAGTAAGTCTGAGTATGAGTAGGTCTGAGTATGAGTAAGTCTGAGTATGCGTAAGTCTGTGTATGAGTAAGTCTGAGTATGAGCAAGTCTGAGTATGAATGAGTCCGACAGGAGGGGAGGAGGAAAGAGGAGGAGGAATGAGGAGAGGGAGTAGGAGGCGTCCAAGTAATAACAAGAACCCCATCTTAGGATATGGGGAAATAACCAACATCGTCCAAACATCGTCCCCCAACTATGTTGTACTAGTTTAGAATACTCCTCGTGCAAATGGGCATGCCCGACTTGATTTTAGGCCCCCGATTGCGAAGCCGCACGTCCCTGGGCGGGGTGGGGCCACCGGGCCCCTGTCGGGGAAGCGCGGGCGATTAAGGCCCGACGCATCCCTTCCCTGAACCCTATGTGGCAGATCGCGGGGGCCTCCCGTGCCATCTTGCTGGCTCTTGCGAGTCGACGCGAACCCGCACGATTCGAGGCTCGCCGGCGCAACTCGACAGTCAATCGACGCTAAATCGGCGCGTTCCCATTCATCCAACCATCCTTTTGGGCGACAGGGGGGGTCGCGAGGTGTCGGAGGCTACGTTTTCGGCCAGTGGGAGGGCCAATCTTTGGCACCCCTCACAGGCATCGTGGCCCCCGAAGGGGGGAGAAGATCGAGGACCCCCCCTCTTTTGACCGACCGCCTCCAAAATGGCCCCAAAAGGCCCCCCAGGGCTCCCAGAAGGCCTCCAAAACGGTCCCACGCCCAAGAGGGCTCCAACAGGCCCCCGAGAAGGCCACAAGAGGGCACCGAGTGGCCCCCGAGCTGCTTCAGAAGGCCCAAGATGACCTCCAAGATGGCTTAAGATAATCAAAGCTGGCCCAAGATGGCTTCCAAGCCCCAAAAGCCCCAAAACCGCTCAAAGACGGCTCAAGATGGTCACTGCGCCCCCCCAAGGGGGCCGCCAAGAGGCCAACGTCCAGATTGCCCCGGCACGCCGTGCAGGCCAGCCTCCCTCGCTGTTTGACTGCGCGTATATATTCCTCTCTCCCCCCGTCAGCTCTCACGGGCGTCGTTTCTGGATGGGTTGGCGGGGATACTTTGGCGGGGATATGTTTTTGATCGCGACCGCACCGGAAGCAGTCGGGCTGTGTCCCAGGGCGCAGCTAACTAAGCGGCGGCCTATATGACGCGATGGCGGGGATACTTTTTCGTTTGCGAGCGCCGCGGTCCGACCGCGCGCCGTCAAGAGATGAGACAGCCGCCCCACGCTCTAAATTACGGCCTAAGAGGGAACCAAAGCGACCGGAGCGCGCTACGAAATCGTTCAGGCGGCGGAGCCGGAGTAGCCCAGGAAGTCCGCCAGGCCGAGGAGGTCCAAGAAGCGGGCCTCGATGCACACCAAATTGGTGGGTGAATTGGGGCGTCAGTCTCAGGATGAAGAGCCAAGACAGCCGTCGTGCAGGTGCTCGCGATACGCGTAGCGAAGAAGCGAGCGGAAGGCGAAACGAAGGTCGCCGCCAGCTGACACCCGTCGTGAACGTCAATGCGCGTCGCTGCCAGCCGTCACGCATGTGGGGTGGAGGCCACACGTCGGCGGTCGCAAAACTCGTTGCCCGAGGGCGTCCACTAGCCAGTGCGCACTCGACGACGGGATAGCCCTCAGCGAACGTGCTGGTGGGGATACTTTTTAGTCAGCGGCCGCGGGCGAGCGCGCCGGCGGCGAGTCCAGTCAAAGCGGGCCACGCAGCGACGAATTAGACGAAAGCAGCGGAGACAAGCCACACCTAAAACGGCTAACCGGGACCTCGCGCGGCAACCCAGCGGCGGACCAGGTGGCGAGGGGCAGCTGAAACTGAGTCGCTGGTGGGGATACGCGAAGGGTCAAGAAATTACCAGACCCTAGTGCCCGCGAGTGTACTATATAGACGGAACTACGAGGACAAACAAGGCGCCCATGAGGAGCTACCGAAACCTGACCCCGTCCCTCACCTGACGTTGCCCCTGAGCACGGGGGAATGCCTTCTGTCGGCGGCGAGCCTTCTCACAAAGCTCTGAAGGCTCGGAAGGCCTCTGGCCTTCTGAGTTCAGAGGCCTCTTCCAGGACAGGGACGGCTTCTAAGAAAACGCGAGGGCTTCTGAGAAGCCCTGCCGCCTTCTGAGAAACTCTGTCGACTTCCCCCCACGGGCTCTGTGGAAACTGGAAGGTACCGATACCGCTGATCCCCGAACCTCTCCCGGGGCGCGTTCTGACCATAATTTCGAAGCGAATCCAGCGGCGGTGACCAGAGCCTCCCAGGAGGCCCAAAAAGGGGAAAACGAGATGAGGAAGGGTAGCGGTATGGGTACCGTTTCCTCCTCCGAGGCTCGCCGCCAGTCCTGCCGAGCCAGCAACGCAAAACGTAACCCATAGACTCCCCGACGACCGCATCCTCCTCGGCAAGGGCTCCGCCGGCGCAAAAGCGCGACGGCTGGTACGTCCACGCCAGAGACACCCGGGATGCCGAAGCGTGCAGCGCCGAATCACAACCTTGCAGAACAGAGGGGAGATCGAAGACAGTGTCGTGGGCTGCTACGGAAGGTTCGTGCGGCGTCGGCGAGTAAAACCTTTTGTCACTGCGTCGATCGTTCAACCTTGAACCGATCGCGGCACCGATCGTTCAAATTTGAATCCCTTCGGGTCCTGTGGCAATGCTGTGTCCTTCGGTGCTTCCGCGTCGCTATCGTGCGGAATTCAAACTTGAACGCCTTCGCTGGCGTCGCTGGCGCGCCATCGCCGCATGAACCTACCGTAAAGGTGCCTATGGCCAAAGGACCCCCCCCAAGTGTTCGGTCCAGTTGGGTGCCCCTGGGGCCCTCTGGAACTCGGGAGGGTGCTCTGGAGGCCATTGGGGCCTCTGGGGACACCCTGGGCCAGGGGCACTTCGAGTAACGCTGGACAGTGAGGAGTCGGGGAGACGTCAGACTCGAGTTTGGAGGTCTCGAATTGGCCTCACGGGGCCGTCGAACACATGGTGGCACCCAACCACCAACCCAGCCTGACATTTGACAAGAACTCCGGCTGCAAACATTCTTTGAACCCGACCGTCAAATTCAGGGTCCGTCCGTCAAAAAGCGTCGGCAAACCCGAGTTCCAGAAAACTAGAGTCCTAAGATTCCCCGAGAGAGGCCCTTGTTGCAAACCTTGTTAGGGTGAACACAGAAACCCAAGAAAGAGGGAGCGGAACAACCCGGACTGGCTGCACTGGCCACAAACAGAGTACAGAATGCCAGCGTGCGTCCTGCGGGGACCATCCTGGCCCCTCCTGAGCCCGACGTCGAGACGTGCGGCATGCGGCTCACCTCGCCGAGAGGACGCCGTTGTTGCACTCGGATCCCCTCGCGCCACAGATGCCGCCACAGCAGACGTCGCCCGCGTTGCAGCAGATGCCGCCACACTGCAGCGCCCCTCTCGGACGAAGACGCCGACCGTGCACGCAGGCCGATCCCGGCCAGGCCGGGCGCGCCCTGGGCCCGGGATCGGCGTGCCGGGTGCACGGCTGGCGGCCCCGGGCCTCGTGCGCAGCAGATCCCGTCGAAGCACTCGGAGCCCTTGCCGCAGCAGATCTCGGCGCCCGGGCTCCTGGCGCTGCCGCAGCACGTGGCGTCGGCGCCGCAGCACATCCCATTCTGGGCCGCCCCGCAGCAAGTCGAGTTCTTGGCACAGACCAGCTTCCCGCAGAGCGTCACGTTGGGCGTCAGCGACTCCAAAATGGCGTTGAACGTCTCCGTGTTCGCCTTGAGAGCATCGATCTCGCTGTACATCTTCTCAAGGAGCGCCTTGGTTGAATTGGCCGCTGCGGTCCCGGCGGGCGCCTCCAAACTTCTCAAGTCCAGGTCGTTGTCGCCTCTGGCCCGCATCTCGTGCAGACCCACCGCATCCGTGACGCCAGAGCGCATGGCGGGGATGGACGACCCCTGCGCCCGAAACTGCAACAGGGCGGCCACGCTGGTGCAGGCGAGGATGGTCGCGAGTCCGAGCATGGCCGCACTGCCGAGTCGACGTGGAGCCCGCGAGCTCGGCCGTGGCCTGCCCTGGGGCTGCTGAGATATGAGCTCCTGCTGTTCGCTGACGCCAGCCTCGGCCTCGGCCTCGGCCTCGGCCTCGGCGGCGGACATCGATGTCGTGCAGGCACAACTGTTGCGGCCTGCAAGCTGCGCAGGGGCTGACTACGGCTGCGAAGCAGGCTGGGCCAACATGGCTACGTATCAGCCTTCTCTGAACGGTCTGAAGATACCTGATTCAGATTGGGAAGTCGGGCTCAACTGGGTGGTCTGCGTTTGACCATGGGGCGCCAAATGGGATCTATATTGACCGATCCGGAGAGAATGTGGCTCCCTGGCTTCCACAACTTAGTGATGTATCACAATGCGACGCTTACCTCTGCGTAAGACATGAGTTTCACCTGACGCGCATTGTTGCCATTATGTTCGCATCCGCAAAACACGCCGTATATATATGTATATATATGTATGTATATATATATATTCTACCAGCTGAATGAGCACATCAGCGAGCATGCGCGCGTAGGGGAGCGTCTCCATCGAAGCGTTGGTTGTGGCTCAGGCCACACTTACCCCAAGCAATGCTTGCACTTTGGGGATCTTACTTCTGTCCTCGGGTAGCTTTGTCCCGGTGGCGGTCCGGCCGGCTCGTCGCAGTCCGTCGCCACTGGGCCCCAGTGGCTGCCTGGCCTGCTCGTCGCCGCACGTCGGCGCGTTGCTTTGCCCTGCTTTGCATTGCTTAGCAGGGCTGTGCATTGGTTCGCTTTGCTTTACACTTCTACTGCTTTGGTTTGCTTTGCGCTGCACTGCTTTAATTGGCTTTGCATTGCCTTGAATTGCGCTGCGTTGCGTTACATTGCGTTGCCTGGCTTCGCACTGCTTTACACTTTGTTCCATAGGTTTGCCTTGCATTGCCCTGCTTTGTCTCGTTTTGCCTTGGCTTGCATTGCTTTTACGCCACATAGACTGTACCACGTAGAGTGTACCATATTGCACCGGATTGCTTACAAGAAATCGCGATTCGGAGTCCATGCGGGCTAACATATGTTTTTGTAATATGCTTCTGCTGGTGTGTGCACATGGACCGCCGACCTCTTCGACGGGCACCCCGTGCTGATGCTACCCATGGCGAAAAAAAAGGAAACGAGAAACCCAAGGAACTGCTGGCCCTGCTCTACTTCGCCACAACCAACCGCGGAAGTGGGTTGAAACCCACGGATGACAATCCTCTGGATTCTGTGTGTTGGCATGCCACCTCGTTCAACTGGAAGTGTGACACATATCCCTTTTTATCAGTGCCGTGCTCCCGTTTTGCCAAACGGCCTACTATAGCATGCTTGCCAGCGCGGACCCCAAGGAGTAGATCGTTGCACTGTGATTGTGGGTGTGCAGGCTGTGATGCAAGCTACGTGGTCAGAGCTGTGAAGCGGAATGCTGTAATGCAACGTATGTGGCAGAACTTCGGAGAACCCCCCAGGTGGGCGGCAACGACGCGACCACAAGGCAGCACGGGCGGCGACGCGGCGAAACCTCGGCGGACCCTACATGAGGGCGTCAACGAGACGGCCACGGGTGGCGACGCGGCAAAACCTCTGAGGACCCCAAATGGGCGGGCGGCAACGATGCGGCCCCGAAGCGGCAACGGGCTGCGACGAGGCGCAACTCCGACGGACACAACCAAAACGTTGGCGGCAAGGAGGCGGCTACGGGCGGCGACGCGCGGCAACGATGCGGCCACAAGGCGGTCACGGGCTGCGACGCGGCGAAACCCCGCGGACCCCCCAAGTGGCCTGCATCGAAGAGGCCACGAAGCGGCCACGGGTGGCGACGCGGCGAAAACTCCAATTCCTTAGCGATGCAAGTAAGAGTCACTAGCCCCTCAGTGTAAGCACTGCTTGGGGGACAATCTGGTTTCCAACGCGGCTCACCCAAATACAACCAGGCCTTCTGGGCGTGCGTAGGCGGTTCAGCGAGCAGCCCCCGCGGATTACCATCCACCTACCTGCTCCCCTGCAGAGCACACGTGCCATACAAATGTACTTTCGAATGTCAACGGCGGCCGAAGCGCCGCCAGGGGCGAAAGGGCGAAAGGGGGGGGGGGCGCGCATTGTCGACCCAAGAAATCCGCGAGGACCCCCCGAAACTTACTATGTTTGTGGCGTGTGCTGCTCCTCCCGCCCATGGGGGCCACATCTTTGCAGATACTCACTTATATGATGAGTGCGGCCGCAGGCGCCCCTGAGTGGAGTGTCCTCAAGAGAATTCAACTCTCCACAGAAAACACACATTACAAAGCCTGGACCAAAACCCCGCGTGTGTTGGGTGTCTCGCAGACCTCTTGGGGAGGCTGGCCAAACAGAACGGAACCGTCCTGGAGCCCTCTTGGCACCTCTTGGGCAATCTTAGAGTCCCTGGGAGCTGGCCCAACAGGCGAAACCTTTCAAACCCTACAGTTGAAGGGTAATTAAAACATTACTGCGCTTCCCGCCTTTGAACAGCAACCGAAACGGCCCAAGAGGTCCCCAAGAAACGTCCTGAGCCTGAGAGGCTCCTAGGCCGGCGCCGCACGCGGACCAAGGGGGGGAGCACGATCTGTTAGCTTCGAGCCCTCCCCCAAGGTGGGATTTCTCTTTGACAAGCCGCGGAAGCGGCTTGTCGGTAGCGTCAGGGTAGGCGGGCTGTCGCCCGCCTGCCTCGTCGCACGCGAAGAGGCCGCAAGGTGGTGGAAAAGAGAGCGCGCCTCCGCCACGGCCAGCCCCACGTCCACGCCGTGCCGTGCCCCCCCCCCCCCCCCACCTCTCTCGGACCCCCTGGTCCCCATGGTTCCCAAGACCCTCCCCAGAGGACCGCGAGGCGCCTCCCAGAGGCCCCGAGGAAGCTTCCGAGAGGCGTCCCAGGGGAGCCCCCGGAAGCCGGAGAAGAGGCCAGGCCCTCCGAGAGGCATCTTCGAAGATCCTAAGTTGTATCGGCGGCGAGCGAGGGGGGAAGTGAGGCGGAGAAGACCATCTCAGAAGGCGGCGGGCCCTCTCAGAAGCCCTCGCGCCTTCTGAGAAGTGTTTCGCGTCTTTGGGGAAGGCTTAGCAGAGTTATCAGAATGCTGGGGAATCCGCGGCGGCGGGATAGACCAAAGATCACCGTAGGTATAGAGACACGCATACACACATGTGCATGGTCAATGCCGTACGACGCCTGCAAATCTACTGTATCAATACGGACATACATATGAATCTAGACATGTGTGCATGACCGACGAGTCAGAACACCCCACGCCACCGTTTCTCAATACGGGGTCCCTAAGTCCCAACACTTTTCCCAAGGCCAACTGTTCCATTCTCAGCCGTTGCTGCATACAGTGCCCAAGCCTGGATCCGGCCCCAAGACACCGAAAACTACGATAAGTTCCGTCGCTAGTTGTTCACCTGTCTGTGTTAATGCTGTTCCCATCGCACGTCAGGACCACATCCCAGAACTAATTTCGAGCACCCCGAGAAGTATCGAAACATTGTCTGCCCGACACGCTGGCGAATTGCCGAACGAGTATCGCCTCCCAGGGACCGACAAGTGAAAACCATCCAACTTCGGCACTTTCCTGGTGCTCGAAGTTCTTGGTGGCGATCAACATGAAAAAAGAAGGTCAGCACATCTGAAGTCTGCGTCACTCCCTGGCGCCGCACGGAGGATCCGCACGGACCGTCGAACAAAAGTGCATGCGCTCCCTTCTCTCGGCGCTGCCCCTGTACTTGCCCAGCGCGCGCACCCTGATTCCACTCAAAGCGTGGGCATTGCATGGAATGGTGCTTTGAAGGGGAGGGGGAGTCAGGAATCAGGGCCCCGTAGAAGAGGAGTTTGATAAACCAATACGCTGACGCACCCGACATCGATAATCTGATCGTCGCGAACTCAACGAATCTACGAACATGTGTGTTCCGCCTCAAACATCGTTACAAACATAATATGTTCGCCACGGTTCCGTGAAAAAAACAACACCTTGCTTGAGACATCCTCGAACAGTGATAGTAGCGAATCCCGTGAATGCGTGAGGGGTGTGCCGAAATGGGCCGAAACGAGGCGAAAGCACTCGTTGTGAAAACAAGTGAAGCGCCAGGACCTCCGGGGAACAAGTCTGGGGATGGCTGGTTTCCATTCCCCCCGACTTCGGATCCGCCGTACCCTGGTGGATGCTCCGTCTTCAATTGGCGTCGCACACAAGGGGGTAGGGTGGAGGGGGGAAGGCCTCTTAGAAGCAGGGGTGTTTCTAAGAAACCGTTCTCCCTCCCCCTACCCCCCTTCTGCGCGTGGCTGACTCAAATTGTGTCTGAAATGCAACCGAAACGATGCGAGAAGGTAAAGCCGAAATGTCAGCCTCAAACGAATAAGGCCGATATTCGCGCAAGACTGTGACGGAAACCGCGACGCCAACGTAACACGGAAATCGGCATCAAAAGAACCTCAGAAGTAGGGCGGACAAAACGACCGCCCTGCTTGCGAACATCGCCCAGATGTGCGGCGGGTACGGAATCAAGGTCTTCCCTGGAGGCCCACCCGACCAGCAAGGCCCTCCCTCGGGCACTGCTTCTTCGAAGCGGCGCGCCGGGAGGGAAGTGAGAAGGGGCGGGCCTTCTCAGAAGGCTCGGAAGTTCCCAGCCTTCTGAGAAGCTTTCTGAGCTTTCCCCCAGGGGCACAGAACACTTCTCACAAGGTCGGAAGTCTTCTGAGAAGCCCCGCCGCCTTCTGAGGAGGCCTTCTCCTTCTCACATACCCCTTGCTCGCCGCCGATCCTGGGGGAGGGGGGCGGGCAAAATAGCAGGGGGTTAAGCACGGTGCACCTTCCACGCTCCTTAGGGGCATCAGGATGCCCACTCGTGGCCTCTTTCCTGCACCCACCCCTGCCCAAACCATGCCATGTCTGGATTTGTTCGAGACAGGGCCCCCGGAACTCCAAACCCATTTCCCTGGACAGGCTCCTCATCCTGCGTGCATATATTTGACACATCCCGTCGTGACTCTAGGCGGCGCGCCCAGCGGGGACGTGAGAAGGGGAGGGCCTTCTCAAAAAGCTCGGAAGTTCCCTGGCCTGCGGGGAACTCTTCTAAGCCTTCCCCGAAAAGAACGAAAACCTCTCACAAGGCCTGAGGGCTTCTGAGAAGCCCCACCGCCTGATGAGAATGCCATGTCCTTCTGACATGCCCCCTCTCTCGCGGCCGAGATTCCCTTACGGCGCGGACGTGTCTGGGCACGGGTTGGCCGACTCGGGCGGCCCGGAGCGCGACGACGACGAGGACGAGAACGGCGACGAGGGCAGCGCCGAGTCTAGAGGCCTCCCAGATGAAGTCGGAGTAGATGGGGTCGGGGGACCGCGCCGCATCGCCGATGCATCGGCGACGTCGGCGGTGCATCGCCGATGTATCGCCGATGCGGCGGGGCAAATGGGAAAAGAGAAGGCCTTCCGAGGAGGCCCGGGCGGCCCTGCACCCTCCACCAAGATCGAGGTAGGAAGCGGAGGAGGAGGAGGAGGAGGAGGCAAATTAGACTCGGGCGGCACGCAGCGCGACGACGAGGACGACGAGGACGACGAGGACGGCGACGAGGCGCCCCGCCCCCTGGCGGCGGGGAGCGCGGCGCCGCCTCGCCGCCTCCGGGCGCCTGCTGGGCCAGCGCCGCCGCCCCGCCCGCCGCCACCGTGGGCTGCGGGGCGCGCCGCTCGTCAAGAAAAAGAGGCCGCGGAGGACCCGCCCCTCCCGCCTCCTACTCCCCCTCCTCCTCCTCCTCCTTCTCCTCCTTCATAACTTCTCCTTATAAATAACTCCTCCCTGTCGCACCCCGAGGCCAGTTTTAGGGCGGGCCGGGCGTTTCGCCTGAGACTTCTTCACCACTTATGACTCCGAAGCTTAAGCAATGACAATAGTTTCACAGATGGAGGGCGGGTGGTTTTCAAAATGTGGCTCTCGCCTGAGCGCCGCGCACATTCGTTTTCAAAATTTGCGAGGGTTTCACGGATTGAGGGCTGGTGGTTTTCAAAACGTGGCTCTCGCCTGAGCGCCGCGCACATTCGTTTTCAACATTTGCAAGACTTTCACGGATTCCCATGGTCAGCGTACCAGCAATTGCGTTTGGAAGGATTCAGGATTATGCGGGTGCAGCAGTTCTATTTGTTCGCGGTGTTGAAGTCCTAACAATGGCGAACTGGCACGATTCTAGATCGTCAAGACGCAGCAATCAAATTGATACGTGGCATTGAAATCCCGAGACCCATGTTTTGGCATGCTTCCGGATCCTCAAACGGTCCAAGGAGGCAGTTCCCGCAGTGGAAATGACCCTTTGTGAGGGCATATGAAGAGAGAACTTGGAGTGAGGGTTAATTCCAACATCGTTGATGACTCTGGATTTTACAATGGCCTTCTTCCTCCTCCTCTGTCACATCCTCCTCCTCCTCATCATCAGCATCATCATCATCATCCATGCCTTGTCCTTACAAATGATCTCTCCCTGTCGCACCCCAGGGCCTGTTTTTAGGGCGGGCTGGGCGTTTCGACTTAGACGTCCTCGCCATGTATGACCCTGAAGCGTAAAGAGTGGCAACATTTTCACGGATTGAGGGCGGGTGGTTTTCAAAATGTGGCTCTCGCCTCAGCGCCGCGCACATTCGTTTCACAAGTTTGCAAGAATTGTGCGGATTGAGAGCGGGTGGTTTTCAAAGTGTGGCTCTCGCCATAGGGCCGCGCACATTCGTTCTAACCAATTGCCAGAGTGTGTCAGATTGAAGGCGGGTGGTTTTCAACATGTGGCTCTCGCCATAGCGCCGCGCACATTCGCTTACCACGTTTGAAAGAACTTCACAGATTGAGGGAGGGTGATGTTCAACATGTGGCTCTCCCTTTAGCGCCGCGTGCATTCACTGAACACATGTGCAAAAAACACACGGGTTTAGGGCGGGTGGTTTTCTCAAAACGTGGCTCTCGCCTGAGCGCCGCGCACGTTTGTTTTAAACTTTGCCAGGGTTTCACGGATTCCCATGATCAACGACATGGTCCTTTGGAGAGATTATGGGTTATGACGGTGCCACACTTACGCTGGTTCGCGGTTTTGAAATCCAAGCAATGGCGTGCTGGAGCGATTCAGTATCGTCAAAACGCAACAGCCAGGTTGATCGGTGGCGATGGATCCGTGGCATGATTCAAGATCTTCAGGCGGTTGTCTTCCAACGAGGCAGATCCTTCAGTGGAAATGAACCGTTGTAGGGGCCTGTGAAGAGGGAGCTTGGAGGGAGTGTTTATTCCAACATCGTTGATGACACTTGGATGTACACTGGTCCTCCTCCTCCTCCTCCTCCTCCTCCTCCGCTTCCTCCTCCTCCTCCTCCTCCTCCTCCGCTTCCTCCTCCTCCTCCTCCTCCTCCCCTCCTCCGCCCCGCACAGCAGGCCCGATCACCGTCCTCCTCCAGACCCCCTTGCGTCGTCGACAGTCGGGGGCGTCCAAGAGGGGGACGTCCAAGAGACAGGGGGGTTCGCAGATCGTGGCCCGAGGCATGCGGGCGGCTCGGGGGGGGGGCAGGAGACGAATTGAAAGAGGACTAGGGGGCCATGATCTCTGGGAGATCTCGTGGCCCCCGCCATGATCTTCCCCCCCCTTCTGATCGGTGGGGCGACAAATGGGGGGAGCCACGTGCATCTTTCGTGCCCCCTCTGGTCCCCAGGGGGCTTTAGACAGTACGTACACCTCTCTTCGCCCCTCTCATCCATCGCCCTCCCCGTTACGCAACGCCCGACTCGGCCTTCTGGGGGCCCTCGCTGGGCCCAGGGACTGTCACCAACACCACTCGGGATGAAGCGCCGGTCCCAGGAATGGGTCGAGACCTGCGGGGGTCGAAAATAAGAAAAAACAACAATTATCCCGGCAAAGCAACCTAACAGCGATGTGTAGGAGCATATCTGGAAGCATTCCCCTTAAGATTCAGATGAGAATCCAGTTGTAGAATTGTGCTGTTCTCGCAGTCGTAGTCGCATTCGCGATGACAGTCGCAGTGGCAACGGCAGTCACAGACACAGCCTCAGCCTCAGCCTGCCTCAGCCTCAGCCTCAGCCTGCCTCAGCCTCAGCCTGCCTCAGCCTCAGCCTCAGCCTGCTTCAGCCTCAGCCTCAGTCTGCCTTCAGCCTCGGCGTCAGCCTCAGCTGCCTCAGCCTCAGCCTGCATCAGCCTCAGCCTCAGCCTCAGCCTGCCTCAGCATCAGCCTGCCTCAGCCTCAGCCTCAGCCTGCCTCAGCATTCAAAATGTGGCCCGGGAATGGAGTTCTGGGAACTCGAAGAACACGAAGTGGCCTACAGTTGGCTCCGGGCATTCAAAATCTGGCCCAGGAATGGAGTTCTGGGAACTCGAAGACACGAAGTGGCCTACAGTTGGCTCCGGGCATTCAAAATGTGGCCCGGGAATGGAGTTCTGGGAACTCGAAGACCACGAAGTGGCCTACAGTTGGCTCCGGGCATTCAAAATGTGGCCCGGGAATGGAGTTCTGGGAACTCGAAGAGCACGAAGTGGCCTACAGTTGGCTCCGGGCATTCAAAATGTGGCCCGGGAATGGAGTTCTGGGAACTCGAAGAGCACGAAGTGGCCTACAGTTGGCTCCGGGCATTCAAAATGTGGCCCGGGAATGGAGTTCTGGGAAGTCGAAGAGCACGAAGTGGCCTACAGTTGGCTCTGAATGTGCCCGGGAAAACACGAAGTGTGTGACTGTTGGCTTAAAACGACTTCTGCGGCACCCTGTCCGGCACCCGCCCAGACCCCCCTGTGGAGTCATCTGCTGCTCTCTTTTGACACCACTAGAAACCTATCAGAACAAGCTGTTAGGTAAAAATCATGCTGGCGGGGGTCTGGGGGTCCTCCTCACTCTCCCCCCCCGTCTCCGACGACTTGTTTGTTTCCGGGCCGCTCCGGGGCGCGGGGGCCGTCAAGAACGGATACGCGGCGCCGCGGCGGAGAACCGGCTCCAGGGAAGAGGGGTTTGGGCCTCTGGGGCCACCGATTGAAGCACAAACTCATCGGCTCATGTCATAGCCCTTCTCCTCCCACCTAATCCTCCTCGTACCACCCCGGTGTTCTGCTCCTTGTGCCTCTTACCTTCTGACTCCTCCTCCTCCTCCTCCTCCTCCTCCTCCTTCCCCCTCCCAACCCCCTCATCCTTCCTCCGCCGCATCGTCCCCCCCCCCGCTCAGCCTCCAATTCCTCCTGCTCCTGCTCCTGCTCCTGCTCCTCCTCCTCCTCCTCCTCCTCCTCCTCCTCGTCCTCCTACTACTCCTCCTCTCCCCCAACTCCCCTCAGGCAGTATCCTCCTCCTCCTCCTCATACCTCCCACGTCGCACTTCACCCAGATCCATCGTCATCAATGTAATCCCCCTCTCCTCCTCCCAGTTACTCCCTCCCTCTTCCTTGAATATTGCCCTCCTATCCATCTTCACGTGCTCCTTCGTCACTCCATTCTCAATATTTCCATGCACTCTCTCCACCGCGGGGACGTGGCAAGGTTCAGTTCAATTCAGCCTGCGTGCGAACTCTTCCTCGGCGAGGTAGCCAGGGCTCAAGGATACTACGGAGGACGAGGAGGCAAAGCGCATCCATCCCAAAACCAATGCCTTCCAAAGTCGTGCGCGCATCAATGCTACTTTCGTCGCCTGCACAACACACAACATAACACGTGTACATCTAATACATGCCTCACGGAATGGTTTGTGGGACCAACGGGTGGATTGCAACGGAATGAGGAAAGAAACAACATATGCAACGGTCCAGCTTAGTATGGGTCAGTGTAAGGGCGGGGCAAATATGGAAGAGGACACAGCTGGTTCGAGGGGGTGATCCAGGTAGAGAATACCATACGCCTCTGCGCATGCAGACTGGCCGATACTGCGATGGACACGCAAACGCCCGCGAGCTCCATGTGAGGATCGTCGGTGGGATTTTGACGATCCTGTTTTACCTCCAGGGCCTCACCACCTTGTGGACAATCCCGGAGCTCGCACCGTAGAGCGGGGTCGGGGCACCAGCTGCGCATGAGCAGCCGTTCCCACAACCAGGAGCCGAGCTGGGCGTTACCCGCATGCGACTACGCCCTGGCTTAGCTTGCCCCAGACGAGTCCGCAGATCTTGCCCAGCGACAGGGGGCCCGCGTACATCTGGCCCGTCAGGCAGTTGCGCTTGCCGTACGTGCACGCAAACGCCAGGTTCTCGAGCAGCGTGCCTCGGCGCGGCGGTCTCTGGGGGGTCTCTGGAGGCCCTCGGAGGCCTCCAGAGGCTGTATGTACATATACATTGGCACGGCCCGCTGGCCCAAGTACCCTGAGCCACCATTGGCATGCTGGCGTGTTCAAGGTGGGGCCGACCCAATATATGATCAAGGGCTGCCCCACCCCCAATGCATGTGGGATCGACCCCCCCCCGCTGAATGGGTACGCCCGCGAGCGTCGAGGAGGCCTCGCGAAAGGGATCGCTTCCCCACCACCTCTGTCATCGTGGCCCTGTGGGCGTGGCGTGGTGGGTACCAATACCCCTCCCCCCTCTCCTTTTTTGTGTGTGGGGTGCTCGTCGTCGTCGCGTCGTCGCGTCGTCGCTTTCCACCGGCGTTGACGTCGGCGTCGTCGGCGTCGTCGTCTTCGTCGTCGTCGTCGGCGTCGGCGTCGGCGTCGGCGTCTGCGTCGCCGTCGCCGTCGACGGCGCCGGATTCATTCTCGTCGTCGTCGGCGTCGGCGTCGGCATCGGCGGTGTCGTTCACGTCGTCGTCGTCGGCGTGTTCGCTCAAGTGTGCAATTACGTAGATCATTCATCTTGCGCCAATTAGGAATTTCAGAGATGCAGCAATCGAGTAACGTAGATCATGCTACTATCTAGAGCAATTTGAATAATTAGAATAAGTCTGATCTTTACGGGTACCGAGGGCAACACGTAGTGCTGCATAGGAGAAGCAGGTTAAATTCGACAGGTGCTGTTTCATGAGGGTGGTTAAATATGTGTTATATACAATGAATTCGTATCATATTCATTAAACATGAACCAAATTAACCGTTATGGTATTCATGATTACATGAACTAGTACACGTTACATTGAGATATATATATATATGTAAATACATGTGAAACCTGACAATCGTATATTTACGTAGCTCTAGATTTAGCTCTCCCCATGTGCCGGATATTGTAACATAGTAATCGAATTCATCACGCCCTGTTTAAACGGTATTGCGAATATGGCACCGATTGGTTACCACATATATATATATGTATAAATGATTGTGTATATATACACCTACATACATATACACGGCTGCCTCTGCACTTACGGATAAAAAAAATCGCGGAACTCTGAATGAACCCGCGCCAAGACGCCGATCTTTGAACAGTGCACACCGACAGCCACCTTACCGCTTACACGGGGATTTCTACAAGCCAAACTGGGCGGGTCGCTGGTCGACCTCGGGCGGGTCGCGGGTGGGTCGCGGGGGGTCGCGGCTGGGCCACCAGAGGTTCGAATGTCGGTCGCGGGTGGGTTGCGGGCGGATCGAGGGCGGGTGGCGGGCGGGTCGCGGGTGGGTCGCGCACGGTTTGTGGAAGGGCTGTTGCCGACGACGACGACAACCACCAACAACAAACAAACACATCAATCATCCGCACAGCGGACATTCACCGCAGGCACGCACGCAAGGATGGTGTCAGAGCGCTCGGCCCACGCTCTAACACATACATATATGTATATGTATGCAAATATGGATATACACAAATCTGCACGTGCATCGGCATGTCTATATACGCACACGCACACACTTATATTTACAAGTGGCACGTGCATGCCCAAGACCGATGAATAGGCGACTTGGGGCCGCCAACGAGGCTGCCGCAGGTTGCGATTGAACGGAGCGTCGAGAAATACTCTTGTGGGCATACAAAACAAAGATCGAACGCAACTTCGCGAGGGCGCCAAAGTCTTTCTCTAACATTCTAGGCGTCACAAAGCGCGTCGTTATACTTTCAAATTCCCCAATTCCAAATCGAGAAGCAAGTGGCACATGAACACTACATGCTTGTCAAGTGATTGGCGCGTCATGCGCGCCACTCGTGCGCTCGCCACGCATGAACTACATGCGCGCCATGCGTGTCCTAATTGCCCGACTGAGACTGCAATGCGCGATTGCACCGCGACCGGGCGCGCGGCTGACGCGACGCTTCGCCGCGTCGATCACTACTGGAAGCCAAGAAACTATCAGAAACTGCATTGGTTGTCGAGCTCCTTTACTTCGGAGCGCCCTGGCGTTCGCGACTCGGCGCCAACTGCGTTTTCTATTTCAGGTCGAACCTCGAGCTCAACTTATTGGGCTCGCGCCCAGACGCCCCCGCAACAAGGGCAACAACTCCTCCGCTCGATGATTCCTTGCTTCGGATTCGCGACGGCCCTCAACGAAGACCATCGCTGCCGCTGAAGATTTCCTCGCCTTGTCAACCCAAATGGGCCCGCTTGCCATCCCGCCGGCCGCAACGACGTTCCCGCGTAATCTGTCACTCACGACCAGCAGTTTTGCTCGCGGCCAACGAGCGGCCCCGCTCGACACTTCATCCCTCTTGCCTTCCCAACAGGCGGCGCGCCTTCCTTGGGTCCGCAGACGCGCCCCCCCGCCGCTCAAGACTTCTCGCTTTCCACGCGAGACTGGCGCCCTGGCTCGCCGCCGACAACCGACTCCCAGACGGGGCCAGCGCCCCCGGTCAATGATCTCCCGGTTTTCCACGCAGAGACCGGGTCAATCAATGCCGCCCTGCACGGGCGAATCGCCGATGGGGCCCGCCACGCGGGGGCGCGCATCGGCGGCGCTGGCGCTCGGCGCCGGCGCCGGGCCGCCCGCGGGGGGGGCGGGGCGACTGGCGCAGCGGCGCGCCCGCTGCAGCGGGGCGGCCAAGCTACAATGGCCACAGACTGAAGCGAAGGCGGGGCGGGGGCGGCCGGCGATGAGACCGCCCCCCGCCACCGCAGCCGCCTCGCCCCTCGAGTCGAGGGCCCCCTCGCGCCCGCGGCCTGAAGCCCGCGGCGCGCTGACTAGGGCGCCCCCCCCTCTCCCCCCCAACCCCTGCCCCGCATCGGCATTTCCCCCGCGAGGCAGGGGGCCGGCTCGCGGTCGCCCCCCCGCGCCACCACCAGGCAGCCATGTAACGGACCGCCCGGCAGGCGCGGGGCGAGGCCTCGAGCCCCCGGAACGAGCGCGGGACGCAACGGCGCTACGTCGCCGCGAATCGCCCACGCGCCGAAAATCAAGCCGCGGCGGCGACCGCGGGGGGGCGCGAGACCCCGATGAGCCAACGAAGCCGGGAACCTGAGATTAAGAAGGACAAAGTCAACCCACCCGCAGGCTCCGAGCGGCGCCCGCTGCAGGTCCAACGGAAGAGCTAGACCGCTTGCCCTTCAGACGACGCGCGAATTCGCACGCGAGGCGCAGACGCATGCACTGCGCCACGCTGCGCGGGATTGCCCCCCGCTCGGGAGCGGCGCGGCGCGCGCGCCGCTCGCCCTCGCCCGCGGCGCGGTCGCGCGCCGAACTTCGGCGAGCGCGATGCAATCACTGCGTTCGCGCCCCGCGGGGTTCATTCATTAAGCCTGGGGGGTCAACGGTTACCGGCGAGCTGACAGTGACCGGCGGAAGAGGCCTCGTCTCGGCATCGTCGCTGGAGGGCCCCCGGGGCCCTCGGGGGGGGCCCGAGGAGGCCCCAGCGGAAGAGCCGCACGGGCCCCGAAGAGGCGCGGGCCTTCGCGCGCGGTCGCCAACGTTCGAGCCAGCCCCGCGCTGGGCAACGGCGCCGGCCAAGTCCGCACCGGCCCTGCCGCCCGCCATCTCGCCAATTCCCGAATGTCCACTCGCTGGTCCCAAAATTTAACCAGGCGCCGCCCGGCGGGGTGCTCGATGGGGCCCCTTAGAGTCTCGCAGGGGCACGAGAAGCTCTTTTCCTCGCGCGCGAGCGTCGCGCGCGCCGCCCGCGCAAAGGGCGAGCCCCTGTCGCGGCTCTCTAGGCTACTGCGCGCTTATAGATCCGCGGGGAGGAGCGCGCGAGGCGCTGGCCGAAAGCTCTCGCGTCGCGCGCCGCGGCGTCGGATTTTGGGCAGCTGAGATCGTCTCCGTCGGGCATCGAAGAGGGCGAAAGATAACGAGTTAACCTAGGATGGGCATAGAGTTTTCCGAGGCACGCCTCTGAACACCACGATACAATACTGTGAAACTCCGCCGACGCGGCGGCCTTAAGCCAAGAGGCTGCGGTCAGATCCAAGGGACACATAGGGAGGAGGGGAGTGGGGATACGACCACAACGGGACTACTTTCAGTGGATCTGACAGCGGCCCGAAACTCCTGCCCTCCTCCGCACCCCTCCCGCCTACCCCAGCCTGATCCCCGACCCAGTAGCCGTCTCCCGGCTGGTTCAGAGCCTGACGGGAGGAGGCGCGCGAGCGGCACTTCAAATCATTATTGAGAGCTCTTTCATTCATATGTCCCTCCTCATCCACGAGCACGATCGAACCCCGACTGAGAAGATCTGAGAGAGCCACATTCCCTCGGGCAGGGTCTGCCTTCGTAAGGCAATCTGCAGCCATGCGACCATGAGGGGCCCATCGAATCTGAGAGCCGATAGCTGAGAGACTGTCACGCACGACGGCAAGCTCAATCGCCGTTCTCCTGTCCTGACGGGAGCCCGCACTGTTGCGAGACAAAGTGTCGAAGATCGACTTTGCATCAACGACTGAAAGCGAACTCACTCCCTCAGACAAAGTACAGTCCCTGCTCAGCACAACAGAGAAGGGAGCCTGCGAGAGGTGCCTGTCGGGCTTGCACACATCATTGAAAAGCAAGTCTCGCCACATGATGGCGAGCCACTGGCCCTCGGCCAGCGCAGCACTCAAACTCAAAGTCTCTGCGGCCCCCGTGGAGGCGACTACACGCTTCAGCCTAACAGAACGCCAAGAGAGCAAAGAGACCCGGGACCTCACATTTTGCCGAATCGACGCATCAGCCGCACACACGAGCCATCCCCCCTGGGCCCCATTTCTTCGAGCGGACCCGGGGCCGCCAGCATCGGAAATAGTCACGAAATTCAAAGAAGCGGCATCCAGGGGCCAAATCGTAATCTTTTGGCACGCCGAACTCTTGAGATGCTTAACTATTTTCAAACACAAGATGGCGTCCGCCACCGCGGGGTTCGGCAACGCGGCACTCTGCAAAGAGGCTCCGGCGGCCACGTCCGGACGAGACTCCCTCCCCAACCGCTGTATCTGCGCCACCATCGTACGATAGTGGCGGACCTCCTCCGCGGTGAGAAGATCATCCGGCACAGCACGGCGCTCCTTAGCCAGACGCATGGGGGCGAGCTGCTCAACGATGTATTTTTCTTGATCCACGGAAATACGAGACCCCACCTGCTTGAGGTGCCTCCCCGCAAAATCCGATTCCTCGCTTTTCCACTTCCCGAACTTGAAACGTCCCTGGATCCGCTCTTTCAAACCGACCCTCTCCCCGGGGTGCGAAGCCACTATAAGGTCGTCCACTTCTATAAGCACTATGGAGCGAGGTTCCCCCTGGCCGGACCGTTTCACCCACAAACAGGGCTCAAGAAGGGATTTCTCGAAGCCATCCTCGGACAGCCATTGTGTGAGCGTGCGGTGCCACAGCAATGGAGCATCGTTCAATCCATACACTGGCGCAATGAGCTCGATGAGCTCGCCTGGGGCGAGGTTCAGCCCCTGGCAGGGCTCGCAGAAAATCTGTCCACGTGGACGAGAAAGTCTGTTGGACTGACAGAAAGCGTTCTTAGCATCCGCAACTTCCAGGGTCCAGCCCAACGAACAAATCGCTTGTAAGGTCAACATGATGCTTTCTCCCTGGGGGGCGGGGGCGTACACCTGCAACTGATCGCTGTCGGGGTCATGGTGTCCCTGCACACACCATCGTGACTTAGCAACCGCTTCGGACCCCAAACCCTCCTGTGGTTTAAAGCGTCGGACCATCCGGGAACCCAGCGCTCGATCGGGAAAACGCTTGCGCACTAACGCTGCCTCGGCGGCAGGAACGATCCTCACCGCTCCTGAATCTAGAATCGCTCGCCACTCCTTGGCGTCTGAAAAAACAAAAAGGCGTCTCTCGGCCTCCGAGAGATGCTTGAGCGAAACCTCCGCTCCTCTCCGACTGGGAGGAGCCCCTTCCCCAGAGCAGCCCCCAGTCTCCGCGAAGGTTCCAGCTCCCCCGACCCAAAACGACGGCTCCCAGCCGTACCACCCGCACAACTCAGCCCATAGGCCTTCCCCCTGCTCTTCGTCGAACTCTGACTGCTCGCCTTCGCCGCCGTCCCCGAACCAAGAACCTAAAAACCTTTGATCTGGAGGCACATCTTCCAAGCCAGCAGCTCGAATCGCCCGATCGGCGACCCTCGAAACCGGAGCACCGTCTCTGTCAAAAATCGTGCCCGATCTCAGGGACTCACCCCTGGGCTCAAGAAGGCGAGGCTCGGGAGTTCGCGACCTCGCACGCCCTCCGGACTCCAGGACGGCGTCTGCGCCGTCGCCAGCACCTAAGCTCGGCTGGCCAGGAGCATCGGAGGAGGAAGAGGCAGCCGGGCGCAGATCGCCACGACGAATCGAAACTGGAGTATCATCTAGAGCACTGCGGCGCCGGATCGAAGGATCGATCTCTCTCGCGAGCGCCAAAACTCGCCCCGAAGCTGGCAGCTGCTCTGCCGGAGTCCGAGGCGCTGACTGCGGAGGAGGAGGCGGTTCTAACCTTGGTCTCTGATGAGGACGAGGGGAGGGATCGACGCTTTCCGGATCCGTAATCTGACGAGAGATCGCGGGCGTGGGCACGGACCCCTGGATCGAAGAGGGAGGTTGGGCCGTCGAGGCCCTCTCGAGCGAAGAGGGGGGGGGAGGAGCAGGAGGGACAGGAGGATCATCTTCTGGAACAACCACAGGCTCAACCCCTCTAGCCGCGGGTGGGGCCACCACCACAGCTGCGCCTTCCGAGCGTTCAGGGGGTGCCGCCACGTCCCAAGCACCTGGGGGAGGGGGCCCCTCGGACTCCACGTCAACCGCTCCCACCCGCTTCCCTGGATCCTTCAGATCACGCCTGAGACTGTCGAAAGCGGGAGAGTCGAGAAGCTCGGCTCCCCACGACTCCTCCTTGGTAGCCCAACGAACCTGTTCGCTCCCACACTTCAAAAGACGCGAACGCATCGCCACCCAAACCGTCGTTCCCTGCTGAAAAACCACAGCCCCGGGCCCGGTCCACCTGCTCTTACCGACGTTGCCGCGAGGCTTAGAGGGAGCACGCCTCCACACGTAAACCCAACTCCCCGGGGGAAACACTGGATCCACATGCTTGCGAGCACGCGAGGCAGAGACGAGACGGTCTCGCACGTCCATGGTCATGACGGCCCGCCGGGCCTCTTCTCGCAACGCATGCTTCCTCGCGAAAGCTGCTGACGGAGACTCCGCATCGGTCGATCCCCTCACCACCTCGTCAATCCCGACTTCGTCATGAGCATCGTCCGACAAAAGGCAACGAGGGAGTCTTGGATTTTCCCCAAAAACCATTTGGTAAGGAGAGAACCCTCCCCTATGGGCAAAACGGTTCTTGGCAGCGACCACCTCGCAGAGAAGATCCTCCACTTCTTCTAGAGTCGCAGGAGCAGTGTCGCCAGAGGCCTTAACCAGAGCAGCCTTCACGAGTCCCCCATGACGCTCGCAGCGCCCGTTCTGGTGGGGTGACTCCGCGTCGCACACGTTTTGGAAGATTCCTTCCTGCTCCAACCCCCGGGAGAAGGCTCCCTCGAACTCAGGTCCCCCGTCTGTCATGGCGGTCTCAGGCAGACCAAGTGGCCTCACCCAACACCGCAGAAAGGCCCTCCACACTTCGGCGGCCGAAGCCGATGGCAGGAGGACGCAAACCTGGAAGTTCGACCCGTGGTCGATCAAATTGAGAACTGGCCTGGTCTCGCCGAGGGCGTTTATATACAGAAGGTCCGCCGCGACCAATTTGTTAAACCGATAGGTTCGCGGCAGGCACGAACGCCGACGCCAGCCGTGCCGAGAGGCTGACTGACATCCAGGGCACACGAAGTGCTTGCTGACCCAGTTGATGACCTCAGGCTTCGCTTGAGCGACCTTTAGCGTCCTGATCAGATGTTCTCGCCGGGGGTGTCCCAAATTCACATGTAACTTGTGGACCTCATCCTGGAGCTCCCGTGGAATTCCAATCGAACGGGAGGCATCGGATTTCTCGGCCCCCTCAGGGCCTGGACGTTCGTGTTCCCCTTCTTCATCGGAGTCGCTGATTTCTCCGCCGTCAACCGGGCGGGGGTCAGCCCCTGGAGCAGCGGCGGCTGGAAACGATAGGGCCCCCGGCTCGCCAGCTGACAAGACTGCAAAGCCTGCCCGCTCAACGCCCTCAGTCAGCGCGTTCACCAGACGCTCAGGATACCGCTCAGCAGCCGATGTCCTGGCGCCGCCCACTAACTGCGAGTGCTCATGCTGTCCCCTGCACCTCCTGTGACACACGGCGAGAAGCTCCGGACCGTTCGAAATGAAGCTCGTGGGTTTCATGGCCAGACCCCCGTCGAGGGTCCTGAGCCCGAACTCACACTGGTCTCCCCGAACCACCTGGACCCCGGGTTGGCTCAGAAGCTCCCTCGTTGAGCTAAGCTGCTGAGAGAAGGCCCCGTACGGATTTTCAATCCAGAAGAATCGTCCCTTGGATAGCTGAAACATCGCCAGCTGCATACACAGACCCCACATCAGCAGACACTCTTGCTCGACTCGATCTCTATCGTGCTTCGGCATTGTGTCCCAGTTAGGGACCCTGGCGACGCTCATACCCTTGCAAGGAGGACTCATCAGGAGGACTTCAGGCCCGTCCTTCTCCATGACTTCCCAGAGCTTGGCTCTCTGCCTTGCCTGGCGAAGATCCCAACCTGTTCTGAGATCGACGGCGTGGGAAGCCTGATGGCCCCTACGAACCATTTCCACTGAGACTCGAGGGGTCGAGAAAAGTTCCAAAAGCAGGGTCCTCTGTTCTCGTCGAAGATGGCGTATGAGGTCCTTCCTTAGCTTCTTGCGACCGGCTCGGATTCCTACCCCGTCAAACATTCTAAGGGCGTCTTGGCGCACATGACGGGGAACTGCTGCTTCGGGCGCTTCTCGACGCTTGCTAAGGAGCGGACTCTTGTCCAAGACGACCCAAGAGCTAGGGATCTGGGAAGCTAAGCCCGACGACGGGCGACCAGGAGACCAAACGGTAAACCTTAGCTGATCGGCGCTGTATCCGGCTAAGGCCTCTTGAAGCCCTGACGCTGAGGCCCCGGCCCACAGCACGTCCACCACGTCCCGAGCCCGATCCGTCGCCGTCACTCTCAGACGCCTAACCCCCGACCGAGGACACTCCATCGCACGGCTGTCCGCGGCTCGAAGGGCGAGGTAGACCAACCACTGGGCCTTCTCGCTCGGGCCGAGGTCCTCGGCCTGCCACTGCGCCTCGTCCGAGAGCCTTTCCAGAGAGACATGCCCCCCCGTGTCAGCATCCCAGACCCAGCGAGCCTCCAGGCCCGACCTGACCCTCAGATGCTCGCGACGTCCCCCAGAGTCCCAGACGGAAAAGCTCCTGGCGGTCCAGCCGCTCGGATCGGTCCCCGGGTGCAGGAGCTGGCGAAGCCGCCCTTGAGTTTCCTGAGAGGCCGACGAAACTTCCCAAATCGTGGAACGACTGAACTTCTTTTTGTCCAAGGCTCTGCTCGAGCCCAGGTCAGGCTCGGCGTCTGCGGAGCCTGCCGTCGCGCGCTCAGACTCGGCTTCGCTCCTCGTCGAAGCTTCGAATATGGAGGACCCGGCGCCCACTGAATCAAGAACCTGCGGCGGCTCACTTGCCGCCAGGTCACCGTCCAGCTTGTCCTGGGCCGTGCAGCTGCTCACGAGAGGCGCCTCGAGCCGAACTCGTCGTTCAGCGTCTCCATGGGTGCTGGCTCGATCGGAGGCCCCGCCGAGTCCGAAGCCGACGATCCGCCCGAGTGAAGATTCGCCGTCAAGACCGTCATCAGCTGCTCGAACCGCTCTCTCGTCGCCTGCGACTCCTGCCTCTGTGCGAGCATGTACTCCAGGATCTCCTTGCGGTTGGACTCTTGGTTCTGCAAGAGCGCCTCTATCAGGTGACTCTCGCCCGTCGGGTTCTGGTTCTGGCCACGCGTCAGGTGCACGACCCCAGAGGACTTGCGTGCAGTCGGAGGTGCCTTCGTCGCTGCCGGCCCCTCGAGGTCGATCGTCTCGTAGTCCTGCGGCGACCCGTGCTTCCTCGGTGGCGGCATCTTCCAGGTGAGGGGGTTCGGCATTCCCGGATGCCCCTCGCTGCTGGGAAACACTGGACACGCCGAACTGATGGGCAGGACTCTGCGGTAAGTCGGGTGATGAGGCGGAACCTCCTGGGCACCCGGCTCGTCGAGGGTCTCCTGCTTCACGTGCTCCTGCTTCGCGTGGTAGGCCTCCACCGCCTCCCTGATCATGTCCTGCTCGTTCTTGGCCTTCCGTGACTTCTCGGTCTTCTCGCACTCCTTCTTGATCTTGGCCTCGAGCTTCTCCTCGACCGTCTTGGGGTGATACGAAAGACGCGTGCAGCATAGCTGGCAGACGGTCCAAACCGCATGCTGGTTGGCCCGGCGCTTGCGATGCTCCAGGGGGTGCAGGCAGTTCTCGGCCGTGAAGATCTTCTTGCTGGCGATCGCCGACACAGCCGAGGGGGCCAGCACCGAGATCAGCCTCGACTGAGCGCACGATGTCAGTACAGCCAGCAGCTTCAGCGTGAAGCGGCGCCAGCCTGTCTCTGCGGGAGTGAACATGAACCCGCCCTCGTTGACTAGACCCTTCTCGACCTCGCTGAGCTCCACCTCCGAGTAGTCGATCTGCTGCAGCTGCGTGTCCCTCCAGGGATCCGGCGTGACGTCCCAGTTCTCCTCGATCTCGCTCTCGGCCGGCTCCTCGTAGTGCGTCGGCAGAGCGAGCCCGCCAGCGTTCCTGAGTGTGGCGCGCGTGCGCCCCAGCAGGTTCCCCACCGACCTCGAACCTGGCTTGGCGCCCTTCTTGACCACCTGCACTGGCGTGGCTATTCGCATGCTGTGAGCTGGGAGGCGATACGTGGACGAGAGAATCGGCCGAGCTAGAGCCGAAAGGGGCTACGGAGGAGAGGGGATCTCGATGCCCCTCGTCAGTCCCTGACTTCAGTCCCGTTGTGATCAATCCCGACTCGAACGAAAACTCGGACGACGAGAGAGAAGTGGGAGACTGCTGGCAGGCCGACTGCCCCGGCCCGCCCCTGCTGTCCTGCACAGGCGGCACTGTCACCTGAAACTCCGCGTGCCCGACCCAGTAGTCCGGCATGAGCTTCGCCTCATCCTCTAGGTTGGAAACTGAGCCCTCGAAGATGTGCTCGACGTAGATCCCGTCGGGATTCCTGAACCTGCAGGTCGTGACCATCTCGTCTTCCAAGAAGCTCGACGGAACGGGAGACTCACTCAGATCCTTCTTCACTGGCATCGCACGCCGGGGCTTGGTGAACACCAGCCTCAGCTTGTTGCCGCCCCGCTCCCACCTGTCTGATCCGCTCGACACGCTCATGACCCAGGCGCTCTCCGAGCCGATCCGAAAGGACGGAAACTTCTGGGCCAGATCAGGGTCGAGAACGAACTCTGACGGGGACTTGCCAATTAGACCGATCGTGCGGTGACCTGACGGGAGCTTCGTCATATTTAGCGTAGTGATGTCGTCCGTCCCCACCGTCATCTGGTTGGCCGCTAGGTCGATCTTGGCCGACATGAAGTCCAGGAACCCTGCTGGCAACAAGGGAGGACAAGGATGCGGCAACACGAGAAATTCCAGGACCCCACAGCCGTGAAATGATACTGGTACGAAAGCCTTGGCGACCGGACGGACACGCCCTCCGACGCCGTTGGCGAAAGGAAGATCGTCCTGGTACCTGACGTGCACCCTGAATCCCTTCTCCTTGAAAGCCGACTTGAGGTGCTTGAGGTCCGGGACTCCTATCAAAGCCTGGGCCGCTGCTGTGTCTACCAGAGCCTGGTCCGCCATCGACTTCAGCGTCACTCCCGAAAACGAGTCTGACCTGCCGGCCGTCACCGACGCTATCGCCTCGGCGAGCTCCTCTGCGACAATCGCCCAGGTACTTCCGCTCGAGCCCGCTGCCGATCCCACTTGAAAGTAGAAGCTCTTGCCCTCCGACTTGAGTCTGTCCGCCTTCGACCTATATGGCTTCTTGCAATCTTCTCGCCAGTGACCCTTATCTCCACAATTCGTGCAGCGCGTTCTCTTTTCCAAGTCGTCCTTGCTGATGCGCTTGAAGCCGGAGGACGGAGCTGGAGGAGGAGTGACTCCACCCTTGTCGCCTCGCTTGCGGTCGAAAAAGTCTCGATCCACTTTTCTCGCCGCCTTCATCTGCCTAGACTCCTTCCAGGTCCGCCTTCGCTTCGAAGCCATTTCCATGAAGATCTGGTATCCCTCATCCTCGTACAGGTCCTTGTCGTCCAGCGCTCCCAGAAACACTGTCACATCATCTTCGGGAAATTCAACTTCAAATAGATCGAGGGTCTCGTCGCCTTCCTCCGAGTCCGAGTCCCAGCCCTGTAGCTCTGCTGGAAAATTCTTCGCGGACGTCGCTGACTTTTGTGGGAGAACCGACTTCTCTGAGACATCAAGCTCCAAAAGTGCTCGTCTGACCGCTGCTACTGTCTTGTCTCCGCCCATCAAGGTCCGTAGGTTGATGCGGTTCTGCTTGGTCAGCTGGGCGCCCTCCTCGTAATAACGTGCCTGCACGGCGTCCGGAAGCGTGAGACCGAATCTTTCTGCTTGAGCGATCTGGCTGTCGCGCCTGATGACGAAGCCCGTGAGGGACTCTGTCGGACGAATCAGGTAGTCGAACAGCGCCTCGTTGTGTGCTTCTCGCTCCTTGTCGCCGGGCTTCTCGCCCTTGAGAAGGTGCAAGTGCTTGAGCAGCTCGGTTATGCCGTCCTCTGCGTCCAGAAGATGACGTATCCCCTTGCACTTGCCCTGAAGATCTATCTCGAAACCCTCGAGCACCTTGCTGGCCTGGTACTCTGGCAGAACCCCTGTTCTCTTGGACCATGCTAGCAGGTTAGCCGTAAAAATCTCCAGGTGATCTAGCCCGGGAAAGGGAGGAGGCGCCGAGAAATCTCTGCTCCTGACGGGCTGCGAGCCCACCTTGGTCCAGCCGTGGGTGCTGTTGTCGTCCCAGTCGGAGGTACCCCAGTCCCAGCCTGCCCCCGACCAACTGTGCCACCACGAGTTCCACCAGCTGCCTTCTGCTTCTTCGCCACTTTGCTGGTGTGCTGCGTCCACCTCAGCCGGTGAGCTCCCAGCCTGCCGTGGTGCCTCGGGCGTCCTCGTGCCCTCAGCTGCCTGTCCCGACCCATTCTCATCCACGCTCCGCATACCATTGAGATCGTCTCCGTCGGGCATCGAAGAGGGCGAAAGATAACGAGTTAACCTAGGATGGGCATAGAGTTTTCCGAGGCACGCCTCTGAACACCACGATACAATACTGTGAAACTCCGCCGACGCGGCAGCCTTAAGCCAAGAGGCTGCGGTCAGATCCAAGGGACACATAGGGAGGAGGGGAGTGGGGATACGACCACACAGCGGCGCGCCGCCCTGCCGGCGGCGACGGCCCGAGAACCGCGCCACCAGGCAAAAAGGCGCGTCGCCCCCCGTCGGCCGGGCCCCATTCGGCGGCCCCCGCCCAGGGGGCGCGCCTGCAAACCCGCTCCGCCAGCGCAGCGAGACCCGACGGCAGCGACTTGTGGGCGCCGTCTATTTCTCTGGGCCGCGGCGCCCGCCCCGCCACGCCAGCTCGCCCGCCCCCCCCCCCCCGGGGAAACGACGGCAAATCATGAACGTCGGTGCGTTACTCCGGCGGCCTGCTTAGATGCAAGCTACAGCGGGGCGGCCCGCCCGCAACTCTGGGGACAAGAAGCCCCTGTTCGGAGCAGGCAGAAGAGTGGCGCGCCGCCGACGTTGGCGATCGTGCCCTACATGCCCTTGCGTTCATTGCGGCGGATCTTCGTGCCGATGGGCGCGGGGGCAGGCCCGACGGCGCCGCGCGCGGGCCCGGTCTGGCGTTGACGAGGTGCCGGGCCCGAGCTCCACCCCTGGCGCTCGCCCGCGGGCCACGTTTTCGCGCACTGGCCCCGCGCCTGGACTTGCCCCTCGCTGTTCCCAGGGACGACCCAGAACAGCGGCGCGGACTGCTGGGGGCCCCGGTCGCCCCCCTTCTTCCAGCGCGTCGAGCTGCGGGCTGGCGTGCTCATGAAGCCTTCTCCTCGGAGATCTGCAGCGAACAATAGTCCAACCGCTCCGATGGATTGTTGTCTTGCTGGCTGAGCGCATCGCCACAGCGCCGGGATCCCACCGGCCCTCTGGGCTTGCAAGCGTTTGCAATTACTCAATATGAAAATACTCTCCCTCTTCCCCTGATGGCGTCCGGGTGATGGCCGCGCACCCTCCGCGTACTGTTTTTTTACCGACTCTCGCTGAGGCGCCGGCGTCATTTTTTCCAAAATGCTGCTCTCGTTGAGGCGCCGGCCTCATTTCTGCTCCCGAATCGTTCCGAATCGTGCTCCCGCTGCAGCGTGGGCCTCATTTTCGGATCGGTGTTTGGCCTCCGTCGTTCAGGATGGCGTTCTCGCCCCAGCGCGGGCCTTTTTCTCGCGCGCCCATCCGCCCGCCACCACCGCGCCGCACCGCCACCACCACCACCACCACCACCACCACCACCACCACAACCACCACCAGCACCAGCACCAGTACCAAAACCACCACCACCAGCACCACCACCAGCACCACCACCACCACCATCACCACCACCACCACCACCACCACCACCACCACCACCACCACTACCACCACCACCGCCACCACCACGACAACCACGCACACACGCACGCACGCACGCACGTGCACCACCACCCACTACGCACGCGCGCGCGGAACCACAGGTCCGCTACGACACGCGTCCGCGGATAGAGAAAATCAGCGCCATGGTAAGGGATGGGAGGGAGGGGTAGGACGTCAGATATGACGCGAGCGCACTTAGCTTGCCTCTCCCCCCTCCCCTTGCCCCCTCCCCCCTGGCTCTGCGCGGGAAGGGCCGCAAAGTGTCAGAGGGTTTTTGTGTGGCCTCGGCGAGGATGCTGCAAACATTGCTTGTTAGAAAAAGATGCTGACCACAATTTGGCCCACTGGGAGGGGGCGCCGAACCCCGCCTCCTTTGATCGACCACCTCGAAAGCGCGGGGCGATCCTCGGAGCCTCTTGAGGCGTGTTGTAGCGTCGGGAAGGGGAACAAGCGGAAACGCCAAACTTGATGAAAAGTCGATGGGCAACAAAAACTCGTTGGCCTCTTCGAGCTCTGTTGGTTGGGAGACCTCTTGGAAGCCTCCTGGTGGATATCTTGGGAGCCTCTTGGGCCGTCTGGAAGCTGTCTTGGGCGTCTTGGACCATCTAGTGGCCTTCGGCCCATCCCGCCACCGTGCCTGGAGTGTGCGTTGGAGGCCACCTGTAAGTTCGTTTGGAATTCGTGGGAGGCCTCCTTGGGGCCTCTTGACGGCAGTTTTGGAAGCCTTTTGGGAGCCTTTTGGGGTTCTTTGGGGGCCTCTTCTTGGGCCTATTTGGGGCCTCGCGGGGCCTCTAGGGGGCCCTGCATTTGGGGGCGGAAGGCTCGAATTGTCGGTTCGTGTTCCCCCTCTTGGGCTCCTCTTGGGGCCCTCTTGGGCGATCTTGGGCCGTTTTGGGGCACTCTTGGGCCATCTTGGGACTCCCTTGCGCCATACTGACGCCCTCTTTGGGTGCCTTTTGGGCCGTATTGAGGTGATTTCTGGGGCCTCGTGGGCTGTCTTGGACCGTCGGCAAGACGAAAAAACGAGAACACGAAAAACCTCCAAAAGCCTGGACAAAAAGCTACTTGTTTTACCTCCTGAGGGCCTCGTGGGAGTCCTTTTGAAGGCATCTTGGCCGTCTTGAGGCCTTCTTGGGCTGTCTTCAATTCATGTTAGATCAATGTTGAAACGTTCTTGTGCGGTATTGGGCTCTCTTGGAGCGCTCTTGGGCCATCTTGGCACCCTCTTGGACGTCTCTCGGGCCCTCTCGTCGCCCCTCCTCCCTCGTCTGACGCGTCCTGGCGCCCCACCGACAGGCCCAAAACGGCCGGGTACCGAATCAGTGAATTCCGGGGGGCCCAGGGCCCCGGGACCCCCTCCCCATATGCAAAACAGAAAAACGCCTCGCATATATCTCCTCCTTTCCTGTCTCCTCCTTTCCTCTCCTCCTCCTTCCTCCTCCTCTTCCTCTCCTCCTCCTCCTCCTTTCGCATTGCCTCTCCTCCTCCTTTCCTCCTCCAGGAGGGCGCGCCCCACTCCGCCGCCAGGCTGTCCCCGGGCGACGTGACGCCGGTCAGGCAGAAGAGCCCGCACCTCTTTGGGACACCGACAGGTGCCGAACCGCTGCTCCTGGGGTGAGTTCGGGCCAAGGATTTCGAAGCGAATCCAGCCTTGGCGACGAGGGCCTCCAACGAGACCACAACAGGCGGAACCGAGAGATAGCAATGTCGGTACGTTCCCTGAGATCCGGCGTTGCGAGCAAACACCCAACATAAACCACGACTGGAACCCTAAGACCACATGTTCTGCCGCACCTTTGAAGCAAGATCGGTCCGTGATGGTCCGCGGGTTCCAAACTGGGCGTAAACGCCCGGTGTGAAAAAACTGCAGCGCTCGGATCTCAAGGTGTTCTGCCTGCTGCACCTGCTGGCCGCGGCCTCCACTGCCCCTGGCGCCGGCGCGGCGCCCTCCTCAGGAGACAGAGCCCCTGCGTAAACAGAAGCTGTCGGAGATCCGCGCGGATGTCTTGGCTTGGCGCTGGGCCTCCCTCCCTGGCGGGCGGAGCGCACCTGGGGCGGCGCGGGAGGCGCCGCCAGAGGGATGCGGCGCCGAACTCCGAAGGCTCTTGCTTCTTTCCAGTTTCTCCCTGCGACGCTTCAACGCTGGTGGCATCGACGGTCCATCAGCAGCACAACGACCCGGAGATGATGGTGACCACATGGCCACAGGATGGGCCTCGGTGTTCAATACGCATATGCCCAGGCCTAGCGTCGCGAGGCAGTCCGAAGGCTTGTGTGTTGTGCAGCTGTCTTAAAGCCTTCTGGATGGTGTCCGAGTAGACGGGATCGGAGGATTGTACCGCATCGCCGATTTATCGGCGATGCATCGTCGATGACGGCGATGCATCGGCGACCTCGGCGTGGAGAAACCGGAGCTCCACATCGAGCCACATCGCCGATGCATCGCCGATGCAGCGGCGATGCGGCGCGATCCTCCGATCCCATCTGCTCCGACCCCCGTCTGGGAGGCCTGAATGTTTCCACCTCGGCTCCTGCAACGAAGGCGGCAGGACGCCTCCCAGGGTCCGTCTGGTGAAATGTTTCACCGCGGATCCGTTTTTGACAGGGCCAGGAAACCGCAACTGGAGGCTTGGAGGCCGCAAAGGGTAAAACACCTCCCCGAACCCAGAAGCTCGAACCTTAACCCCCCACTTCTTGCTGGCCAGAGCCAGTGCTGGGCCACATCAGACCCCCGGCTGGCTCCAAGGTGGTGCCGTCTCTTTCCCCCGCCTCCCGCAGCGACACTCATCGAACTCTAAATCGACGCTGCATCAGCGCTACCCCATCGATTACCAAGCGCTGGCCGATACTATAGCAATCCATACACGGAACTTCGCGGGGACACGAGGCTCCCATGATTTGCTTTAGGTCGGGCCTGTCCCCCTACAGGGGGATTTTAGGGGGAAAGTGAAAAATACTCAAAAAGACTCCAAAATGATCAAACAAACGCTCAAACATCGACCCCAGACTATTTTTTAACTATGTTTGAATGTTCCCCTGTAGAGGGACAGGCCCGACTTCAGATTTGCTTCCAAAGCCTCGATTCTTCTCCCTCGACTCCTGCAGCGAAGGCGGCAGGACGCCGTGCAGCCAGCCGCCGCCGGCGCGGGCCAGCGCCGCGCCCGCGAGAGCCACGAGGGCGCCCCAGGCGCGGTTGCGGAGCAGCAGGGCCAGCAGCAGGCCGAGGAGGCAGAGGGAAAGGCCGAGCGAGTGCGCTACGCGGCGGCGGCGGGCACAGCCCCCGAGGGCGTTGCGGATGCCATGACAGCGGACACTCCAACAATCC
>CAUYUJ010006557.1:855000-927500 GCA_963575745.1 Prorocentrum cordatum
GATCTCAACATCGCCTTCAACCTCTACGATCCCATGCAATTGCCATGTTTTTCTGCACGCCCCCAGTGGAAGCCTTGCACGATGAAAATCTGTGCCGGGGCCGGGCTCCACCCCCCCTTCTCTGGCGCGGAAGGGGGGGGGGAGAGTGCGAGGATCCCCTCCCCCGTGAAGGGAGGGGTGGGGGGTGGGGGGGTTGGAGGGGTTGTGCGAGCACGCCCTGCCTTCGGCGAGGCTCCCGGGCGAACACGTGTAGAATGTCCGCCCCCCCGGCTGCTCGACCCCCCAACGTCGCCCCCGCTCTCCCCCCCGAAGTCTGCCCTCCCCCCCCCCGCCCTGGCCGGCGAGGGCAGGGCTCGGACCTCGCCGCCGAGACCGGGGGGGGGAGGGAGGCACCGCCCGCGAGCTTGCGCGCCGCCGGATGCGGATCGAGCGGTGCGCCCCTGCCAGCGCCTCCGCGGGCGACCCAGCGGGCGCCCGCGCGGCCGCAGCCTGCGGGGGCGGCCATTGGGGGGGCGTCCAACAGTGGCGGCAGGCGCACGGGGGCAGCGCGCGGGTGGCGGCCTGCTTGAAGGCGGATGAGCTTCGAGGAAGGCACGGGGCCTTCATAGAAGCCCCCACCTGGCTCTCAAGAAGCCCTCTCAGAAGCATCCATCCAGGCCCTTCCGAAGAACTACGAAGCGCGCCGCCCTCTTGGAAGGCCACCCCCGTCGCGCCACTCCTTGAGGGGACGTCCAAGAAGGGGGGTCGCGAACGGCGACCTGCGAGATTGCACCTCGAGCGTGCCGCAGGGAGGGGCCGAGGCGCCCAGATGCCGGTAGAACGCGCAGAGTGTAAGGAAACTCTGCGCATTCCTGCTCAAGGCTCGTCCCTGAGCTCGTCGCGCCATGCGTGCAAGAGTGCGGCGTGCGTCACACGGTGACGGATGTGTGCGCTCGGACGAATGGGGGGACCACGGGACGTCTCGAAACGAGATGGGGAGCCATGAGATCCTGGGAGGTATCGTAGCCCCTGCCACGATATCCACTCCACCTTCATATGATCAATCGCCCTCTTGGACTCTCCCGAAGTCAGGAAGGGATCGACGGCACCCCCTCTTCGCCGCCCCTCTTGGACGAAGCCGGATCGGATCGAGACAGGCACGAAACCCCGGGAGCGTCCAGACCTGGGCATGCTCGCGTGTTTTTCCGACCCCACAACCCCCGAAAAGGATTTAGAACTGCGGGGCACGGAACAGTTCCCAAGAACCTCAATTGGACGATGGGCAGTGGCAATGCAGATCAATGGTGACGACACTGTGCCAGGGGGGGTGTTGTGCTGCTCTGCGATGTGCCGCGCCGCACAGTGGCGTGCCAGGGGATGCCCCACTGACCGTGCCAGTGGACGTGCCAGGGGACGTGCCAGCGAGCCGCACGATGTGCAAGGGGGACGCGCCACAGAACCTGCCCGAACTGATTTGGATCTTAAGCTCGAGCTGCCTGACGGCCTGACTCGCCCAGAGCTAGCTCAAGCCGAAGGCCGTAGACGCAACTCAGTTCCGAAGCGGGACGAGACGACACGGGGCGCAAGGCACATGGACGCGCCACGGAATGTGCCAGGGGCGCACTTGGGATGCGCCAGGGCACGTGTCAGGGGACGTGGCAAGGGACGTGCCACGGAACGGGCATGGAAGCGCCAGGGGACAAGCCAGGAAACGCGACAGAGGACGAGCCAGGGGACGCGTCGAGGGAGGACGGGCATACGCCGTCCCGCTGAAGCTTTAGGAACACACCAGATTTCACGCTTGTCCCGCTTTGGTGCATCAAGAACCCATATCTTTTCACGCTTGTCCCGCTCTGACGCGTTAGCAAACCATGTGTGTTCACAATTGTCCCTCTCTGAAGCGTTGGGACCCCATGCGTTTTCACGCTTGTCCCGCCTTGGGGCGCTCGGAACATACGTGTTTTCACGTTTACCCCGCTCCCGGGCGTTAGAAACATGTGCGTGTAACGCTTGTTCCGATTTGGGGCGTTATGAAGCCACGTGTTGTCACGCTTGTCCCGCTCTGGACCGTTAGAAACCTAAGTGTTTTCCCGCGTACCTAAGTGTTCTCACGCGTGCCATGCTCTGGGGCGTTAGGCACCCACGTGTTGTCACGCTTGTCCCGATCTGGAGCGTTAAGAACCCATGTGTTTCCATCCACGTGGTCTGACGCTTGTCCCGCCCTGGGGCGTCATAAATCCATGCGTGTTCACGCTTGTCCCGCCTCGGGGCGTCAAAGAATCACGTGTTGTCATACTTTTCCAAACAAACGTGGTCTCACGCTGGTCTCGCCTTGGAACGTTCGGAACCCACGTGGTGTCCCGCTCACGTGGTTTCACGCTTGTCCCCATTTTGGCGCGTTAGCAACAAACGTGTGTTCACGCTTGTCCCGCTCTGGGGCGTTCGGAACATATGCGTTGTCATGCTGTCCCGCGCTGAGGCGATTGGGACCCACGCGTGTTTGCGCTATCTCTGTGGGGCGCTCGGAATCCACGCCTTTTCACGCTTGTCCCGCTGTGGGGCGCTGGGGCGTTAGAAACCAACATGGTCTCACGCGTGTCCCGCTCTGGGGCGTTCAGAACCCACGTGTTGTCACGGTTGTCCCGCTCTGGACACCCAGCCGCGCGTTGTCAAGCTTGTCCCACTCTGGGGCGTTAGGGACCCACGTGTTTTCACGCTTGTCCCGCCCTGGGGCGTCAAGGGACCATGCGTGTTCACGCTTGTCCCACTCCGGGACCGTTAGAAACCCATGTGGCGCGTCAGCAACATACGTGTTTTCACGCTTGTCCCGCTCTGGGGCGCTGGAAACCATATGTTTTCACGCTTGTCCCGCTCTGGGTCGCTGGGAACCCACATGTTTTTCCGCTGTCCCGCTCTGGGGAGTTAGGAAGCATGTGTTTTCACGCTTGTCCCGCCCTGACGAATCAGGAGCCCATTTGTTTTCGCGATTGCCCCGCTCTGGGGCGTCAGGAACCCATCTGTTTTCACGCTTGTCCCGCTGTGGGGAGCTAGGGAAACATGCGTTTTCAAGATTGTCCCGCTCTGGGGCGTTAGGAACCCACGTGTGTTCACACTGCTCCCGCCCTGGAACGCTGTAAACCAATATGATCTCAGGATTGTCTTGCCCTGTCGCGTTAGGAACCCGCATGTTTTCACTCGTGTTCCGCTCTGGGGCCGTCAGGAACCATCTGTTTCCCGCTCTGGGGTGTTAGAACCCATGCGTTGTCACGTCTGCCATGCTCTTGGGCGCTAGACATCCACGTGCTTTCAAACTTGTCCCGCTCTGAAGCGTTCGCTGAGGATTTTTGTTTTGGGCGCCGTTGCCCTACCAATTCCGGCAAATCAAGCAGGTCACCGCGACCTGTTCGCGGTCTCCCGCGCAGCAACGCGGGCACGGATGGCCCCCAAAAGTGGCAGCGGTGCGGCAGAGGCCCGCAGGGCGCTCCGCCGAGCAACCTCAAGCACAATCGTTGCCCCCCTGCGCTCGACCCTGTCTTCGGGTTCGGCGCACGAGACGGAGACATTTCGCAGCGGGCGCAGGCCTCGTCGCAAACGGGACAGCACCTGCATCCCGCTACCCACGCAGCCTGGCTTGCAAAGTGCCGCCAGCTGACGCATCTCGCGTTGAGAGCAGGCTCCGCGCGCAAAAAGGCAGAAACACAGAGGGGCCGCTCGTCCCCGGCATGCGTGCTCGCCAGCTTGCGCCCGTTCCTGGGCGCCGTCCGTTCCCGGGCGCCGACGCGCGCAACTCAGCCACGCGCTCGGGGAACCCTCCGCAGCCCAGCTCAGGTCTGTCGTGGAGGGCACCCCCATAGAAATCAAGATAGCGGGCACAGCGGTAGCACCGCAGAGCGGGTTCCCAGGAGTGCCACGACGTCTTTGTACCAAACATCTTGCGAGGGCGAGACCTCTTAGAGGGCCTCTGGCGAGCAGCCCGGGGAACGCACGGCAGCACGGCCGCGGCCACTCTCGCAACATACTCGATCTGCCTGGCCGCACACTGAAGTCCTCTGTACTCGGCCTCAGACGGCCTGGGGTGGATCTCGATGGCCTTCTTGGCCTCAAGGTCCGCCCTCCAGTTAGCCTGTCCGATCCTACGGTCGGGCTGCGGCAGCATGTCTATATCCTCCAGCTTGCGGTGCGCAGGCGCGTGAACAGCTGGGGCCTACTTTCGACTGGACACATGGAGAAGGGCACCTCTCCTCACGCCCCAAATTGCCGTTTGGGGGCCATCTGATCCAATGGGGACTTGCTATGCAGTTTCACCGCGTTCAGACTGTCACTGCAGCACGTTGTCGCCAGGCCCAGCACAACAATAGGAAACAGCGCGAGCTGCAGCTGCTCCGCAGCCTGGATGATCTGCGGGGGTGATGGCCGCACTGCACCCCGCGAGACATACTTTTGCTCACCCTGTTCGTTGAAGAAAACACAAGAGCACGCCGCCCGAGATAAATCCCGCATGGTGCGGGGCATACATGATACAGCTTCCGCCTGATATATTCAAGTCACGCCAGACACCTTCCACTGAACCACCGTCCCATCACTATCACATAGAACAGGCGCGTGATCGTCACGCATGAGTGGCCAGGAACTGACAGGATGCTCAATCTTCAACCCTCCATGCATATTTAAATCGCCTCTGATCGCATCCTGGCAGAGAAGCGGTGGTAACTCCAGCGAGCCCCTCGCCTTGACCACCTCTGCGCGCTGGCTCTGGCGCAACGGCGTCCTACCGAGTCATGTTCCTGACATGTCGGGCACAGTCCAGCCCCGAGGTAGCCAGCTTTCATCGCGCGATCTTCGGTCCAGAGGCCTTCGTGAAAGGCCAATCTCACAAGATACTTACCCTGGGCCGTAAGGCCGATCGCTTTGGCCCGCGGCATCACGAGCCTACGCTCAGGCGCAACACAAGCACGCCCCCCCAAGACTCCAATCCAACTTGGCCGCCAAGGCCCTCTCGTGAAAACGCTGGACCCCACTTTTCCTGAAGGCTGGCGATCATGGACGGGGCGGTGAAGTCAGGCTGTGCTCAACTCCTCTATCGTCAAACCAATCGAGCGGGGCCTCCGCCCTCCATCCGACGCGGCCTAAGGAAAGGTGCATCCTACCGGTAGGGCCCCGAGGTTTACCCCAAGTGAGTCCTGCCCTGACCACCTCCCTCCCCATGGCGCGCAGGCCCTGGATCGAGCAAAAACGCGACGTTGGGCCTCGCGGCGGCGCTCCACACCGCCTAGGCCCCCGCAGTAGCGGGAGCAACCATGCTCCTCCACAAGGGGGTCGCCCACGACCGCAAGCTTGGCCCTCGTAGAGACACCTGCATGCCGTAAAGCACGCCGCGCGCGCGCTTAAGTTCCCCATCGGTCACGCCAACAATCGCGCCCCCACACGCGAGGGCGGGTTTGACTCCAGCCGTGTAGATCTTCCCCATGCGGCCCCTGTCCCTGGGAAGGGCCCTCTGGTACCGTCGCAACACGCGGTGCCTACGAATCATATCATTAATTCGCTTACGTCGCTGGTCCAGATGTTCCCTCTTATTTCGTTCCCCCGCAGGCGCCAGATCGCATCCGAGAGAAATCGCGCGAGTGCCATCCTGTCCCGCCAGGGTCCCGAGGCGGTCAGCGAGGCAACGAGCGGCCCCTTGGCCCGACGCAAAATTCACAAGCTTATCAGGCGCGAGACTGACCCCCAACTCGCGGGTAAAAGCTCCGTGCAGGTCGCTCGCGGCTTCGCTGGGGGCATCGAGCACATCCTTCCGTTGCCCGTAGCATCTCACCGTGTCGTCGTCGATATACGACGACGGGTCGACGCTCGGGCTGCGATGCGCAAAGACGTCCGTCGAACGGCTGCGTCGCATACACATTGACAGAAATATCGTTGAAGCAGGATCCAGCGGGCAGCCCGCTGGTGGCGTGCAAGTTGGCCGAGCTGTGGTCAGAGCCTAGACGCAGGATTCTCGGTCCTCTCCAAACATTAAACGCGACCTTGACAACGATAGGCCCAAGCCCAGCTTGCACGGCTCTTCTTCTCACAAACCCAAATCAAAACTTCTGTAGTACTTGGCGCCGCCCCAAGAGAAACCCAGCAGCAATTCCGCCAGCCTCCACTCTGGCTTCCGCCTTGGCCGCCTGGCTCCAGACACGCGCTTCCGCTGACCTCCCAGCCCCGGAGGCCCAATACTTACGTGGGCGTTGGTTCATCGCGACAGCATGTCCCCCCCCCCCCCCCCCGGGGTTCCCCCACGCGCGCGCAGGAGCAGCGCAGAGGAGCATAGGCCGCAGCCCCCCTTTTGGTTTTTCGAAGAGGGGGGGGGGGGGCATCCAACGCAACGCCCTGGAGTGCAAGCCGAATTCTCCAATCGTCTGAAAAATGCACGCCGCAGTTTCCAACCCAGGGCCAATCAGGCACGAAAGCTGTCGCACGTGCACCCCGTCGAGAGATTGAGCTGCGCGCGGCGAGAAGGCCCTGGCGGCCGCGCGGATCTCGCCTGCAGTCAGCCTAGGCAAACAGTTCCTGTCGGGGGCGTCAACCATCGGCGGCAGGGTCGTCGCATGCCACCTCCTTGGCCAACAAAAACCACGGGTCGGAAGTAAAAACGCCAGGAGTTTTCTCTGCGACCGTGGGCTCCCATCTGTTTTTGAAGCGGGTGAGGCGGCGCATCTTGCGCACGGAACCTGCCGAGGCCTCCGCTTGCCATTGGCCCCACCCCTTCTGATCCTTCCCATAAAGTCCTGCGCTCGCCTCCGAGAAGCCCCCATCCCACTCCTCAAGCAACTCGGCAAACTGGTCAACCCAGTCAGCGAGCCCAGCGCAGGCCAGCTGGCCATCACCCGGGCCTTCGCGACTGTCACGCGAGCCTAGGCGATATCCCTTCGGCGCCGAAAGTCTGCGACGCGATGCGAATCAAATGTCGGGCCGCTTGGGCCTCGTCGTGATAAAAAACTTCTTGCTGCTGGACGGTCAGCCGTTCGCTGGTGCTGAGCAGATCCTTACAATTCTGTCGGGGCCAAACCCAGCCCAACCAGACCCCAACATCATCTCCCTCCTTCGGCTGAGGGGGTTGGAGCACCAAGGCCCACCGAGCAACGAGCGGCGCGCCTTTCTTAGCCTTACGCTTGATTGGAGCGTCCAACCTACTTTTGGGCTCGAGCCCCATCGCATCGGAGAAAGCTATCCAAGCCTCGCCCAGCACGCCCCAAGCAACGGCAACATCCTGGGCGTCAGTGACGAGATTGGCCTTCTTCGCAAGAGCCCTGGGCTGGGTCCAATCGCTGGGTTCCATCGAGGGGCCAAAGGGGAGTTCCGTGGGGGGCCTCTGGTGGGAGATGTACACGAGCTGATGTAGCTTGACTGCCCCAGGCCTGAGCTGGAACTGCACAGGCTGGCGTGGTCGCTTGGCCCAAGACGTCGCCACATCCACATGATGCACGGGCGTGCTGAAGGCGGCGGTGGCCAAAACACAATCGATCGCGGCGTTTGCCTGCGGCGTGGCGCAGGTCTCCATTGGGGGCCTCGAAGCAAGTAAACTGGCCTTGCGAGGCCGACATTTCCATACACTCAATACGGAAATTCCCTTCAGCGCCGGGCAGCGCGAGGTGCCTACCCTCCCTCACCTGGCCCGCATTGGCGAGTATGTGAAGGTTTCTCTGACTGAGCCCTTCCCCCGTGCACGCGCGAGCGCTGCCAACTAGAAGTGGTGGCCATCCGGCAAGAAGGAGCCGATGCGGCACAACAACACCTTTGGCGACGTGCGATGGCCATCGTAATCCGACAATGGTTCGCGCACAGATGGCCACCCCAGCGGGGAACTGCCGCTTCTCGCAAAGGGGTCGATGGTGCTGCCGGCGTGTTCCACCCCGTGGCCTTAGCGGCATGCATGCGCGCCGCCAGCTTCTCCGCGCCCGCTCCTACCTCCTGCGCGCGCACCACAAGTGCCTGCGCATTATCGAGTCGCTTCTTAAATGTGCCCCAACTGTTCCCGTTATAACATTCTAAAACATGCTCCACAGAGCCCCCCCACAGGGATAGCTGAACGAGGCGGGCAGCCTACTCTATGAGCAGAAATGTTAAAGCCTGTGCAACGAGGGTCGGGAGCGAGGCGCACGGCCGAAGACCCCGCGCCGTGCGGGTCGCCAAAACCTGGAGAGCTCCTGGGCGGCAAACCTCGCGCGTCGCCCAAGCCAGTGGCATGCGAGTGCCGCTTCGCAGGGGCCCTCCCACTTTTCGGGGCATGGGAGCTACAACCAGAAGCTCCCAAATCCAAATCATCACACTGAGTCTCTGTCTTCTGCCTGCTCCCTAGGTGGCGAAGCAGCCATCATCCAGCACGCAGCGATGCATATGGGTGGTTCACGAGCCAGTGCTCAAATAGACATACCTCAAACAAACAACACATATGCTCAGGGATAGCATACCGTGCAATGCGCTCATCTTCATCATGGTCACCTGCGCACATGGAATCATGCTGCTCTCCCGAGCTAAAGGCACCGCGTCCGAAGGCGCTGGACCTTGGCCCCCAGGAGCGCGTCCAGGATCGCCCGCTTGTCGCCCTTGTGTTTCTCCCAGAACTGATCAGCGGCCTCCTGGCTCTCGAAACAATCATCGAACTCCGCGCCCATGTGGACGGGACAGGCTGTCCGATGTGATCATGTTGTTCCGTTCCTGCACGCCCCGCACTCACAGCAGCGCCAGCGCCATCAGGAGGTGGGCCAGACGCAGGGGGCTTCGCGCGCGCGCGGAACAAGGTTGCGAACTCCTTGAAAGCCGCCGACTCGAACATCTTCTGGATACCGCCCTTGCCTTGCAGCAGCTCCGAAGGAACGCCAGACCCATCAAGAGCATCGCCTCCATCAACCAGGGGGGGCGACGCCGCGAGCTGCCTCTGCAGCTCGGCACACGCAGTCTCCGCGGGGATCTTCCATGCCTCCAGCTCGGCACGATCTTGGCGCAGTTGCTCGATCTGCTTGTTCAAGGCACGGGCGCCGTCGGCAAGCTTCGCCAGCTTCGCCTTCGTACGATGGAACCTGTGCCTCTCATTGTTGCGCTGAGTGAGATCAGGCCTCTTAGACTCGATCTTCGCGCGCACCTCCTTGAGCTGCCCCTCGAACAGCTGCCTGGCGGGCGTCATAGCTGCTCATTTGCACGCGGCAATGGCAGCCTCGAGCTGCGTGGCCTCCGCGCGCAATGGGCCCTCAACCTCCGCGTCGGTCTTGGGCGAGCCGCCCCTCAGCTACGTGCCCCGCTGCTGCTGGCCAGCGAGTTGCTCCGGCTTCTCGGCCATCTCAGCCAGCTGACGCTCCAGTCGCGCGTCGCGCTTGGAGCCGGCAGCTGGCAATCAGGGTTTGCTGCCCTCGCGCGCATTTCCGCCACCGGCACCATCGGCGAAGGAATGCGCCCGCTTGACCAGAGCCGGTGGCGCTTTGACTCCGCACATGCACCGAAGTCGACACGCCCAGTTCGACGTGAGTCCGCACTGCGGACACCCCTCAAAGGGCGTCTATGGATGGCTCAGTCGAGGCGAGCACTAGTAGCTTAGCGTTGCCCCGAAGAAACAACAGGGTTTGATCTACCCCAAAACTGCAAAGCCACAGCGGCACGCAGCAGCGACAGCCGGTCTGATTCCTGCTGTCGCAAGCGCAGGGTAAAACGCAAATGGGGTCGAGCCCCAGGAGAGGGGCAATCAAAATGACAAAACAATCAACAACCGAAAACGATTACTTTAACATGTGCTTGATCCGCCGGAATCCCAAAAACCAGCGCTTCGCTCGGGACAAGCAAACCACACTACAGCGGAGGCCAGTCCACAAGACATCTCCCACGAGAAACCCAAACCTTTGCGCCCAGGACGTCCATCGATTTCTGGCGCGGGCACGTCGCGCCCCCCACAGCAGAACCATCGCAACCCAAGAAACCCAAGGCACCCTGGAGGCGAGCAAAGTGGCAAGCCGCTCTCGGCCTCCGGCGGCCCTCGCCAGGCCCAGGGGCCGTCGGGAGCCTCGGGGTGGAAAGCCCGCCCCGGCGGAAGTGTCGCCATCCATCCTCCATCGTCCTGCTTCTCCTCCTCCTCCTCCATCTCCTACTCCTCTCCTTCTTCGCTCCCTCTTCCTCTGTGGAGCGCCCCCATGAATCGGCGACATCTGGCATGGGCCGTGACCAAGATCGGCGCCGAGAGACATCCCGCGACAGTTCGGTCATGGTGGGGGGAGCGAGAAGGCACCGATACCGCTACTCCCCTGACCTCTCCTTGGGCGCGCCCCGACCAGAATTTCGAAGCGAATCGCGCGCTGGCGACGAGGGCCTCCCAGGAGGCCCGAAAAAGAGAAAACGGGCGAAGGGTTTTTGTTTGGGCGGCATGGGCGCCAGTCCGAGGCGCCGCCGGAGCCTGGAAGCCCCTGCGGAGAGGAGCAGGGCCCGACCAGGGAAAACCAAGAAAAAGAGCAGCAGAAACGAGGCGACGAGGCCAGAACCAGGGACGGCCCAGGGACCCCGAGGAGAGGCGGAGAGGAGAGGAAGAGACGGGCCCCCCGCCCGCGCTCAACTGCTCGGAGGCGAAGTCATTGACCCCCCGGGCCTCGCTGCCCTCCGCCGCCGCCCGCGCCCCGCGGCCGAGCGGGCGCCCCAGCCGCGAGGCGGGCGGGGGCGAGGCGCCCCCGCGGCGCGCCTCGGCGGGCGCGGCCGCGGGCCGCCACGAGAAAGCCCGACCGCCGCGCCCATGCACCAGGCGCAGCTCTGATGACATCTGCGCTGGCCCAACCACTCCTGGAGGGTCCTGCGGAGCCCGCCTGGAGGAGCGGCGCCCTGCAGTTCCTCGGCGCCCAGGGCCAGGAGCGCCCTCGCCACCTTGGCGGCCGCCTCCTGAGTCGCGATGGCCATCGTGAGGCGCACGCTCCGCTTGTCGTACATCTCCTTGATCTAGAAATGCTCGAACTGCTCGAGGAGGTAGGTCTTCTCGCTGATCAGCGCATGGAGCTCCTGGAGCTCGGCCTTCGAAGGAGCCCCCACGATGGCCTCCATCGTCATCATGGAGCGGATGGCGGCCTCCACCAGGAAGGGGAGAAGCGGCCCCACCCCGTGGACCGCTGGCGCCCTGCCACGGCGCCTGTCGCTGTAGCTCTTCCCTGCGCCCTTGGTCGACTTGACGAAGTCCGCCGTGCTGGGGGCCTTGAAGCACAGGAATAACGCGGCCTCCAACTCTCGTATCTGCAGATCGTGGGCCAGCACCAGCCTCGCCATCGACGCCGCCGCCTCCTCGAGGTCGTCGCGACGCGCCGCCGCGCGGCGCTGCGGCTGGGCCTTGGCACGAGACGCTGGGAGCGGCGCCACCGCCGCCGCCGCCGCGCCCTCGCGCCGAACAAGCGCCGGCCGCTGGCGGACCCGACGGCTATACGGGCCCCCCCCGCCCTCCTCGGCCTCGCCAGCCGCCTCGACCGCCGCGGCCTGCTGCTGCGGGGCGCCGCCAGGAGAGCCCAGCGCGGGGCCGCCCCCCCCTCGGACTGGAGCGGGAAGGCGCGGCGGCAGCAGCACAGGTCGCCTGCCAGCGAAATGCCCCGACAAGAAATGGCTGCAGTGAAGGTCCAAGGTGTCGGATTTCCAATCGCATACTGGGCGCGTGATCGCATCTGGAATCCACGACGAGGGAGCTGCATCGCCCTCGGTGCGAACACACTGCGGCAGAAGCCACATTGATTCGATAGACAAAGTGACGAGTCAACAGCACGGTACTTGCGAGCGCTGATCTCGCGCCACAGCACCCTACGGTTGCGAAGTTCCCCCTGGGAGACCGGCGGCTGGCGGTCTCCCAGGAGAAGCCGGCCTTGAAGCCAACTTCCTGGGAGACCGGAACTTTCCTGGGAGACCGGAGTTTTCCTGGGAGACCGGAGATTTTGAGCCAAAATGGCTATATACGCAAGAAGGAAGGAGGAGGAGGAGGAGGAGGAGGAGGAGGAGGAGGACGAGGAGGAGGAGGAGGAGGAGGATCAGGAGGAGGAGGATCAGGGGGAGGAGGATCAGGGGAGGAGGAGGGCGAGGAGGAGAAGGAAAAGGAGGAGGAGGAGGAGGAGGAGGAGGAGGAGAGAGAAGAAGGAGGAGGATGAGGAGGACGAGGAGGAGGAGGACGAGGACGGGGAGGAGGTGCAGGAGGAGGGGGAGGAGAGAGAGAGGAGACGGAGAAGGAGGAGGGAGGAGGAGCGGAAGCGTTTTTTGTATGTATGTATGTATGCATGCATGCATGCATGCATGCATGCATGTATGTATGATGTATACATATGTATATGTATATGTATATGTATGTGCATTTGTATATATGTATGTATGTATGTATGTATGTATGTATGTATGTATACATGCATGTATGTATGTATGTATGCATGTATGCATGTATGTATGTATGTATGTATGCATGCATGCATGCATGCATGCATGTATGTATTTATGTATGTATGTGTAGGTATATATATATATAGACACATACATGTATATATATGTTGAAAAACCTCATTATAAGGAGGAGGACGAGGAAGAGGAAGAGGAAGGAGGAGGAGGAGGAAAGCTGCCGCAGGGAGAAAGAGGAAGAAGACCCCCTTGGCGCCGTCGCGGCGGCGGCGTCGGCAGGCGACGGCGGCGGAGGCGGAAGGAGGAGGAGGAGCAGCAGCAGCAGCAACAGCAGGAGGAGGAGGAGGAAAAGTAGCCGAGGAGGAACAGGTAGTGCAGGAGGAGGAGAAGGAGGAGGAGGCACGATTGCCCACGACAACAGACGACGCCAGCCGCGGCGCCGCGGTTCTCGTCGTGCGCCGCCACGCGCAGACCACTAATCACCAGCATTCGACGGCTTCAGGCCCGAAAGCAGGGCCGCCATCACCAAACCTAATTGATTCAAAGCCGTGTCATCGCTCAGGAGCCTCACTTCGCTCTCCTTCTCCACGCGCGTGCGAACGTTCAAATCATAGCCCATCAAACTGCACCGCTCCTCTGGAGTCAGAAACCTGCCGTAGTTGTGTCCTCGGGGTTGAATGCCAAGGAGTCACAAGTTCGGCATGTCGTGGCTTATCTCGACCGCGTCGTCGAAGTCAAACTGGGAAGCAGAGAATGACGAGGATGAGGAGGAGAAGGAGGAGGAGGACGAGGAGGAGGAGGAGGAGGAGGAGAAGAAGGAGGAGGAGGAGGAGGAGGGGGAAGAGGGGGAGGAGGAGAAGGAGGAGGAGGAGGAGGAGGGAGGAGGAGGAGGAGGAAGAGCCCCCCCCCCCCCCCCCCCCCCCCCCTCCCCGCCGCAGCGAAGACGGCCGCTGGGCCGCTCGCGCCTCCTCCTCCTCCTCCTCCTCCTCCTCCTCCTCCCCCTCCTCTTCCTCCTCTTCGTTCCTCCTCTTCCTCCTCCTCCTCTTCCTTCTCCTCCTCTTCCATCTCGCCGTGCTCTCCCCGTGCCTCGGTCAGTTCCCCAGGCGCGCGGTCCAGGTCGAACGCGCGCGCCGTGTCGGGGGGGATCCTCTCTTCGACGGTCTCCAGGGCGGCCTTGTGCATCTGCAGGTTCTTCTCCTTTCGGGGGGTTTCCCTCTTTCGAGGGAACGCGCGATGAGGTTGCGATTAAGTTTCGATGAGGTTTCGATGAGGCTGCGACGTCGCAGCCTCGAAACCTCATCGAATCCCGATCGCAACTTCATCTCTCGCGCGTTCCCCCCTGTGGGCCCCTTGAGGCCTGGAACTCCGTGAGCTCTTGCCGACGGGGGTTCATCCAGTGTGGAGCTTCGCTCTCGTTCAGGAACTCACGCATGCGAGGTTTCTCGATCGTGACCTCGCTCGCCCTGGTGAGGGGCCCCTGCGTCTCGAAGAACTCGTCGCATCGCCCGCGCACGTGCAGCCTCGGCAGGGGGGGCGAGGAGGAAGAGGAGGAAGGGGGCTGGGAGAAAGGACATCGGAGAAGGCGACGAGGAGGATATGTTTGATTGCAAGCCTCTGCCGCCGTAGCGGTACCCCACACTGAGCAGCGCTCACTTTGTCGCACCACAGAGACCAGCCACCTGCAACGTTGTCTGTCAGCCACCGCATGATCTCCTCGGGAGGGGGATCGGAGTCATCTTGAAACTCGCACAGCTCTGGTTTGAGCTCGATCACGAAAGCGCAGAAATTTGAAATCTTTTTTGTTGCGAACTTGATGTTGGCCAAGACCATGCAGAGTGCACAGCAGTGCGGGTCGTCCCAATCGATTGTTCCTGCAGAGTCAGGGCATGGCGGGGTGCAGATTGCGACGTCGATGTCGTGAAGCTGGTCGGGACGGTAACTGCAAATGTTCCCACTTGTGGGGCCTATGAAGACACCATCTGAACTGCCGTGTTCGAATATCGCCTGGTTCTCAACATGTTTATCAATATCGAATGACATCACTTCCACTTCCATGTTAAGTTTCTTGAGTACCATCGGCCCAGTGCACAAACCACAGCATGGCAGCCAGACCTTCAGGATCTCGCCTCTGGATTCTGGCTTGAGAATGTCCATTGCAGCCGTCTCCCAATCATCATCTACTGGGGTATCTGGTACCCTACGGCGTGGCGGTGCCATGTCCGTTTCCAGGCTCGAGCCAGTGCGCTCTTACAGGAGGAGCCCCTGGACATGTCACTGGCCTCGATGCGGGCCTGGTTTACTGCGCGTTCGGTTTGCATTAGAGGTCGGGGGAGGCGAGGGGTGGGAGGAAGAAAGAAAGAGGAGAAGGGGGAGGAGAAGGAGGAAGAGGGGACGAATAAGGAGGAGAAGGATGAGGAGGAGGGCAACGAGATGAGAACGAGGACGCCCCCGATTTTCATCAACATGCCCAGGCAGAGTTCGGTTCAACGTAAGGCAGCAAACGAACTCTGGTGAAAATACCATGCTCCCACCTTCCATGGGATGCTGCCGAACCTATGCCAGCTAAAACGCGGTTAAGCCCCTTCGTCCAGGAAACAATGGAAAAAAACGTGGATTCCCTGTTCTCTTCACATCCAGTGTGAGATGTATAAACAAGTGAGTCTTAGGCTTCAGGGCTGAATCGTCGACCACCCTCATCATGTTGATAAAACGAACTGCGCATTCCAGCAAGCGGCGTCGGCGATCAGGCTGTATAACCCTTGGGGAATTCCTCACAATAGTAAGCCACTCCTGCAATGCAGCGCCTGCCACGGAAAGTTCTTCACTAAATGGGAATCTCTCAGCAAACCGATCGCGCAGAGAAAGCGCATGCGGTAATAACGAGCCAACTTCGGCAGCTTTTAGCTTTACCTCCCGAGACCAATCGGAGCCCATCATTTTTGGCGTGAGTTTCCGGAGCTGGTTTTCACGAGGAGTCTTTGCAACGTCTTTGTACCACCGCTGAATGTCCAGTTCAATGCAACGAATGCTCATTTCAATCACAGCAGCTCTGGGGCCCGAAACGTTCCAAACCTCACCATCAATAGTATTCCACAGCACACACGATAAGAATCGCAAAACTACGCCAAGGTAAACTGCGTGGAGGGCATCGATTTTCAGAACTCGTTCTGGGCTGCACCCTTGCATTTCGAACAATGGATTTATTTTGAGGACGGCGTCCAATCTACGCTTGGAAGAGCCAGCAACTTCGAAACGCTCCCTCCAGAACACAATCTCGATCGGCAAAGCAGCCGTGCTGAACTGTGCGACGTCAGCTAGGGTGTCTGACGGTTCTAACCTGTCCCCCTTGCGTAAACCCATATCATCGATGTCGTTGTGCAGGATCATTCCCGCGGCTTGTCCACGCTTATCGGAATCGAGCCCACCAAAATGTATAACCCTGTCTCTTTTTCCTGGTGTGTCAACAAGAACCCGTATCTCGCATTTTTTGCATTCAGAATCATAGTAGTCATCACCCAAACATCCCCATGTGTGCCCGTGCGGCGACACGTCGTCTAAATCAAAGCCGCTCGCTTCCAAGATAGAATCACTAGGCGTGTTTCGGTGTTCCCGTGTAGTAGTAGTAGTAGTAGTAGTAGTAGTAGTAATCGTATTCGTGATACTAGCAGTAGCAGTAGCAGTAGTAGTAGTAGTAGTAGTAGTAGTAGTAGCAGTAGTAGCAGTAGTAGTCGTAGTAGTAGCAGTAGTAGCAGTAGCAGTAGCAGTAGTAGTAGTAGTAGTAGTAGTAGTAGTAGTAGTAGTAGTAGTGGTAGTCGTAGTAGTAGTAGTAGTAGTAGTAGTAGTAGTAGTAGTAATGGTAGTAGTAGCAGTAGTAACGTCCCACCCTTTCCCCCACCCCCTGCGGGCTATCGGAGTTGCGCCAGCTTGAGAAAAGCGATGCTCTGTTGGATAAACAAAACATACAAGGCCTGTTGATTGATTGCCAAGTCGTTAGCCCGAAGGTTGCACAGTGCTCGCTCCAATCACAGCGAACATCTATCACAACATATCTTGCTTTCATTCGCATAGGCATGTCAGCGTAAGAACTGCCGTCTGGCCACTTCGAGCGGTCCCATCGTTCCTGTGGCCTCAAACCATGGGCTGCTCCTTCCAAAGACCACTTCAGAAAACCGAAGAACGGCCTGAGAGAACACCATCCTCGACACCCGCAGTGACACAACTGTGATTTTTTAAATGCCCCAATGAAATGACGACGCCCAGAACAAAGGTTATGTATGGTGAAATTGGTTAGACTGTCTTGGGAACCAGGGGATATTGACTTTGTGCACCGTACTCCATCGGCATACAAGGCGACGGGGTAGCATGGACGTGGGTCGCGTGGAATATGCCTCAGGGGATGCTCCTGAAAATCTGTTTGCCAAGTTTCAGCCTCCAAATACTTCGGCACATCACCATCTGCGTCGTTTTCGACTTCGGAATCTAGACATTCATGTGGAGGGGCAAACGCAATAGATTGCTCCTGTGGAAACGCTTACATCTTTTGGTGTGTGTCCTCCTCCTCCCTCCATCTTCATCTTCCAATCCTTCGACCCCTCTCTCCTACCCTCGTAGTGTCTTCCTATCTAGTGGAATTCTTAGGCCCTACTCAATCCTGCCGCATGCTATCGACGAACAACGGCAGCTTGAGGTCAACCAATTCTACATCAGAGTTCTGCGGCAGAACGCGGTCCAGATGTTGCTGAAATGATCCCGATTGATTCTCTGGATTGAAAGCGAGTTTCTTCAAACCAAGTCCCTGGGCCCCTGCTCGAATAGCATGCCATGCAATCGTGCAAAGTGACCTTGCACTCAAATCACCATGTGCATATTGCATAAGAAGGAACTCTTCCAGCTCATCACCGTGTTGCTCTTGTTCGTAGGTGCCAGTCTCTGTCGGATTCCGCCTCTCCCACGAAGCAGCGCTGGCTCCCCCCAGCTCCCAGCTATGGATCCGAACGTGGTCTTCTCGGTAGCGTTTTTTCGAGGTCATAAAATCGCTCGAGCACTCATGGCTGGACGGATCGAACAAATAAAGGTTGTCACGAGGTTGAAACCTCTCCCGCAATCAGTTCTAAACTGTTTCAAAACGATACTTCGATCACAGGTTCTGGCGAAACCGTCCCAGATCAGTTAAACACCTGTCGGGAACCAGGCAAAACGCGCCGAAAACCGGACAAACCGCCTCAAAACCGGACAAGCACGCAAAAAACCGGCCCACAACTAGGCAACATTCACAACTCCGTCAAATAAATAGGAGAAATCCGGCCTCAACGCAACCTCATCGCAACCTCATCGCAACCTCATCGCAACCTCATCGCAGCCTCATCGGGATGAACATCATCGCACCCTCATCGCATCCTCATCACATGTGCGATGAGGTTGCGATGAGGTTGCGATGAGGCCTCGTCGCATCCTCATCGCATCCTCATCGATACTGTGATGAGGTTGCGATGAGGCCTCATCGCATCCTCATCGGTTCCTCATCGCATCCTCATCGTATCCTCATCGCACGTGTAATGAGGCTGCGACGAGGGTACGCTGAGGTTGGATCAAGGCGTATCAGTAGCTCTGTGTGGTGTATTTGTCATAAGTGTGCGCCCTCTGGGGGCACGCGTTTCAATATTCGATTCAATATTCTCGAAAACACCAGGAATCTTCAGAATCTGAAGTCCAAAAACTGAAACCACATGAACTCTCGTTACACCACATCCTTTCAATCCCCATCGCAAGCTCGCTTGCGTCACGAAATATGTAAGTTCGCCAGCCCCCTGCATCAGAAACCTGTTGCTGCCGACGAACGTGTAGCTCTGCTCGTAGTGCCCCAAGCTCAGGACTGCATCAGCTCCTTCATCTTGCGAATGCGAAGCACCTGGTTGGCGACGTCATCCAAGTTCCCCTTGTGGCTGTCGACGCAGTGCTGGGAATCGACCTCGCAGGTCTCGAACATCTTGATGTACTCCTTCATGCCGAAGAGAATGACCTTCTGCAGCACCTCGTCATCGTCGATGATCTGCTGGGCGTGGTTGAAAGACTTGCGCAAGCTCTCTCCGAACTCTGCATTCGCAGCCCACGTCCACTCATCGTGCTTCTTGTCGATCTTGGTGATGATGTTTCTGGCGGACGTGAGGCTGTTCATGTCCTTGCCCAGGAGCTCCTCCATCTGCTTGTAGATGCTCTTCTCCTTTGCGTTCTGGTTGCGCTTGCCCTGCTTGGTGTCCCTGCCCTTGCCCTTGCTGCCCTTGGGGTTGCTCTTGCCGCCCTTGGTGTTGCCCTGCTTGCCCCTGCCGCCCTTGGTGGTGCCCTTGCATGGCTGCTTCAGGTGATCGCTGCTGCTGCCGCTGCAACCAGCAGCGCGTGGTACTGGTGCATGTTCTGCCGGCGGTGGCGTCACTGGTGCTGCAACCCGTCCTTTGCTTGGCGGCGTCACCTCTTCCTGCGGCTCCTCGATCCTGGCTCGCTGTTGCGGCGGCTCCTCTGCTGGTTCCTCGCGGTCGCGATCGCGACGGTTGCAACCTCCTCTGTTGAACTCCTCTGTGTGGGTGTCCCAGTTCGTGATCTGCTCCTGGCGGTCTTCCACCATCATGTAGCGGAATAGCAGTCGTCCACTTTGTTGCGAGACTTGCACCCACGGAGGTCCGCGCCTGATGCAATGCTCGGCGATGCGCATGCAGCCCTTGATCACTGATGGGTAGCGTCCACCTTCCTTCTGGATCATCGTGTCGATGTTGATGAGCGGATACTTTTTGCTGGCTGTCTCCTGGTATCTGTCTACTTTCTGCCTCCACTTCTGAAGGATCTGGTACTGCTCCTCGGCCCACTCTCTGCGCCACTCAGCTTTCTTTGATGGTGCCAACTTGTCGTAGGCATTGCGTTTATCCTCTGCCCAGTGCTTCTTCATATACCTCGAAAACCTGCTCCCCGCTGTGCCATTAGCTGGAAAGTGAAAGCCGTTGGTCGATAACCAATCAAGCAGGTCGTCGCGTGGCCAATCAGGAGGCTTCCCGACGTCGGTGGTCTCATCAAACTCCTCGGTTGTCTGGCCGATGCCCTCGAACAATTTCACCAGCTCCTCGGGCCAGGAAAAAAACGACGAGAGAATGACGACATGAGAGGGGGAGGAGGATGAGGAGGAGGAGGAGGAGGAGGATGAGGAGGAGGAGGAAGGGGACGAAGAGGGGGACGAGGGAACGGTGGAGGAGCGGAGAACTACGAATCTTCACGAGCAGGAGGAGAAGGATGAGAAGGACTAAACAGAGTTGGGGGAGTCAGAGTGTGAGCAGGGAATGCCGGCGCGGAGGGGGATGAGGAAGAGGAGGAAGATAACGAGAGAGAGAGAGAGAGGAGAGAGAGAGAGAGAGAGCGAGAACGTGAGAGAGAGAGAGAAGAGAGAGAGAGAGCGAGGAGGAGGAGGAAGAGGAGTGCAAGTGAGAAACGAGAAGGAGAAAGATGCGGATGAGCAGCAGCAGCAGCAGCGACATCAATCCTGCTCGAGATCTCGACCGACATTGGTTCCAGCACCAGCTGCTGTCGCGAGGCCCCCGGTCTCCTTGCGAAACGCCGAGATCAGCGGGTTGACCGAGGAGAAGGAGGAGGATAAGGAGGATGACCAGGAATGAATGAGAGCGAAGGATCGAGGGCCTCATGCTCGGCTGCGGGCTTGGGCTCGGGCTCGGCGGGATCGTCTTGGGCAGCGGGGATCTCCTCGCCAGCGGCGGCGCCCTTGGCCTCGGGCGCGGGGGTCTCTATCATGGCCTCGGGCACGGGGGTCTCGATCATGGCCTCGGGCACGGGGGTCTCCTCCTTGGCCTCGGGCACGGGGGTCTCCTCCTTGGCCTCGGGCACGGTGGACTCGAGGGGCCTGCGCGCCGCGGCAAGCTCGGCGCACTCCCCCGCGAGAACCTCGGCGTCGTCGTCGGGCACAGTGACTGCCTATGTATGTCTCTGGAGACGAGTTCCCCCATCGGCGTCGAAGTCTGGGCCATTCCCAAATGTGGGGATCGCCCGCCTTCGACTGGTCTTACAGGAGGGGGCTGATTATATGTAAGCGCCTCGCTATCGGCGGCGTCATCTGCCCCCGCGTGGCACCCCGTGCGGCCGCCGACGATGGCGCTGTACTAGGAAAGGAAATACACACATAGGTTCTATTGCCTCTCCCACCCCCTCGCGGGGGGGGGAGAGGGGGGAGGCGCTGCCCCTCGAGGGTTTCAGAGGACCCACCAGGTCCTGCAGCCCGAGATGTTTTTCCAGCTGGATCATTTTCTCCGCCAGCTTCATCGGCCCGCGGCGGCCGACGGGACGAGGGCAAGGGGTCCCAGCTAGCTCGAGTAGAAATACATTGCGGAATTTAGTTGGTAGCATTGGCATGTATTCGGGCGGTTCCTGGGGCACGTTTCTAGGCATATGATGATTTCAAGGTTTTTGGTCGGCCGATGGCGGGAACAGACGTCTCGGAACTGGAATCCTAGTCCATCCAGCTATCGGGGGGCGGCTGGACGCAGCGGCGCTGCACGGGCGGCGAAAACGAACGACCAGTGCTCGGTGGCGTGGTCGCCCCGCCCTCAGGAGTCTCGTTGTCGAGCACCATGTTCTCCTCCAGAGAGGAGGAGGAGGAGGGGGATCTATTGGAATTCGGAAGTGTTTTCTGTAAAACATCTCCGAATTCAAAGGAGGAGAAAGAGGAGGAGGAGGAGGAGGAGGGGGAGGAGGAGGAGGAGGAGGAGGAGGAGGAGAAAAAGGAGGACGAGGAAACGGAAGGAGGAGGAGGAGGAGGAGGAGGAGGAGGAGTTCCTAGGAGGTCTCAGTCCTCCGCGTCCTGCCACTCGAGGTTCCTCCTCCTCCTCCTCCTCCTCCTCCTCTTCCCTCTCCTCATCCTCCTCTCCCTCCCTCCTCCTCTGCTCCTCATCCTCCTCTTTCTCATCTTATCTGCCTCCTCATTCTCGGCTCAAGTATCGGTCCTTCTGGATCGCGATCTTGTGGACTGGCATACCTGCTGACGCCTCAGGCTCTGGCTCATCAGCAGCAGGCTCTGGTTCGTCAGCAGCAGGCTCTGGTTCGTCAGCAGCAGCAGCAGGCCGCTTGCAAGCTGCTGATGGCTTCTTGCTCGGGCCATCAGGTGGTGTAGCAGCTGCTGGCCGCTTGAGAACCGGCGGCGCACGGTCATCATCATCATCATCACGTGGACGCGCGACTGCGGTCTTCAAGAAGTTGGCCTTGATCATCTTCAGCTGCGCATCGTCCTCAGCATCGACTATGCCGTTCTCCAGCGGTGTCCCCATGTGCTCTATCATCCATTGCTTGCAGAGCTCGGCGTTGTCGAAGAACTTGGCGTTGATCTGGATGACGTGGGTGCCCTCGATGCTCAGCGTGCAGAGGTGGTCTCTGGGTTTGCCTTTCGGCGTGTCCCAGCGGAACTTCATCTGCAACTGCAAGCCCTGCGGGGTCTCGGAACTCCAGCTCGACGGGTGCGACAAGCCTGCAGCTTTGGCCTTAGCTTTCGGCGTTGGGGCTCTGGCGTTGGTGCTGGTGCGTCGGGTGCGTCGGCGTGTAACTGATCCCACTTCTGAACGTGACAGTGCGCGCGCGCGTGCTCGGTGCCGTCGGCCCACACCCCAATCATACTGTGGAACGGCTTGGCGTTCGGAGGCGGCTTCATGTGGCTGGCCATCTCGACAGCTCCTCTCTCGCCTTTGGTGCGGTAAGCCATCCTGAGCTCGCCGTCCCACGCGTAGATGTAGTCATCGTCGTCGGCCGAGCTCGCACGACGCGCGGGCTGATCGCGCGCGCGTTGCGACCCTGCGGCCGACAAGCTATCCTGCGAATCCTCATCGATGGCCGTGGCATCCAAGGAGGCCTTGTCCTCGGGCGAGAGGCGAGTGAAGCCCAAGTTCGCGAACCAAGAGGCCCACGTTCTGCGCCTGGCGATCCTCCTCCTCCTCCTCCTTCTTCTCCTCTCCTCTCCTCTCCTCCTCCTCCTCCTCCTCCTCCTCCTCATCATCATCATCATCACCATCATTATCATCAACATCATCATCATGATCATCATCATCATCGTCACCATCATCATCGTCATCATCATCATCATCATCATCTCTTCTCTTCCTCATTCTTCTCCTCCTAGCCTTCTCCTCCTCCACCTCTTCCTTCCTTCCTTCCTTCCTTCCTCCTCCTCTTCCTCCTTCTCCTCCTCCTCCTCTTCCTCCTCCTCCTCCTCCTCCCTTATCGCCTCTTCTCTCTGCGAATGTGGTGGCCGACCGCGAAGATGCGAAGCATCATCGTGTCCACCCAGTCGTCGAGCTCCGCACTCGACAAGTGCAGCACGTTGTCGACGGCAACACTCACCAGGGCGGCCCTCAAGGGCGGCTTCGAAAGCAACAGCAAGTTGTTGCACTTCTCGAGGTCCAGCAGAAAAGCCTGCAGAGCAGGGGGGTCACACTCTCTCTCTCTCTCTCTCTCTCTCTCTCTCTCTCTCTCTCTCTCTCTCTCTCTCTTTCTCTTTCTCTTTCTCTCTCCTCACTCCCTCCTCTCCTCTCTGACTTCCTTCCTTCTGCCTTCATCCTGGGACAGGGGTCTGAATACTTTATATACCCCGAAGAACCCTGTATTTCTTGATGGCATCCGAGTTCATCTGCGCCGACGGTTTCGAGGGGTACTGGAAGAAATTGGGTTCCGTGGCGTGCTTCTTGAATACATTCTCCAGCATCGACTGATCTTTACATTTCGGAGTGCATCTGCTCCCTGGCGGCGGACTCGGGCTGAAAGTCATGTCGCTGGCGACGGGGCGTCTTGAGCCTCCATGCCTGCGCACCGCCCACCGTAGTAGTAGTAGTAGTAGTAGTAGTAGTAGTAGTAGTAGTAGTAGTAGTACTACTACGTAGTAGTAGTAGTAGTAGCAGCAGCAGCAGCAGTAGTAGTAGTAGTAGTAGTAGTAGTAGTAGTAGCTGTAGTAGTAGTAGTAGTAGTAGCTACGTAGTAGTAGTAGAAGTAGTAGTAGTAGTAGTAGTAGAAGTAGTAGTAGTAGTAGCTAGTAGTAGTAGTAGTAGTAGTAGTAGTAGTAGTAGTAGTAGTAGTAGTAGTGTTTTGGAACACCATTCCCAAAACAATGCTTGCCGACAGAAGGAGGAGGAGGAGCTGAGGAGGCGAGAAGGAGGAGGAGGAGGAGGAGGAGGAGGAGGAGGATTGGTGATGATGTTACGATGATGTATGATGATGTATATGCAGCGCAACGCTGGGAAGCCGGAGTTTTCCTGGGATGCCGGCGGTTTCCTGGGAGACCGGAGCCAGCGGCATCCCGCTGGGATGCCGGCGGGCAGCGGTCTCCCGCGGACGCCGGCGCAACCGTAGGGCAAGGCGCTCTCCGAGCAGAAGGCAGCGCCACAAACGCCCCCCCCACAAGGTGTCTGGCACGCGAAGTCGAAGACCCCGGCGTCGACGAAGGCAGGAGGCCCCCGACCAGGCCGACAAAAGATCACCGTGCAGCGTCCGCCATCGATGCCGCTCAGTCGCCCCCGCCACGGGCACAAGATAATACTGCGCAGCCCAAGCGCGCGCCAGCAGCACCCGAGGGTCCAGCTGGAGGAACTCGTAGCGCAGCTCGGAGTCCCGCAGGAGCAGCAGAGGCCGCCGCCCCAAAGAACGCCGCAGATCCTCGCGCTCCGCAGCCACCAAGAGCCGACCCAAGTCGCCCATGAGGCATACGGCCAGGGCAGACGCGCCAGGGCCCAGGCGGCCCTCCGACGCCAGCACGTCCTGCATGGCGAAGGGCAACTGGCCGAACGAGGCCGCGAGCTCCATCTCCGCGCAGGAAGCCGAGCCTGACCGCCCGCAGCTCCGTCGCCGCGTCCGCCATCTGCAGGAGCTGGCGCACCACCTGGGCGGGCTGCGCCTTGTGCTGGTAGACGTCACCCACCGCGCCCCCACGCGAGGCCCTCGCGCCAAGGGCCGAACGGCCAAGGCGCATGGCCGCGCCCCCCAGCGCCGCAAGGAAGGACTGCGCGGGCACAACGGACGCCGCGCCCGAGAGGAGCGCACCCAACACCTTGGAGCGGAAGACCTGGCGCACCACCTCGACCGAAACCTCCGACTTCCAGAAGCGCACCATGGCCGCGAAGCCCTTGGTGGCGGCTGCGATCCTCGCCTTGCCCTCGGGAGCCAGACACCCCCGGCAGTGCAGCAAGGGGCCGAGGTATCGAGCCGCCGTAGCACGATTGCCACGAACTCCCAGTTTGCCAGCAAAGAAGGCCCGCGTCTTGGACCTGCCCCCCTCGCCACGGAAGGCAAGCCACGCGCTGCTTGGCGACGTTCTGGCGAAAACCTCGAGGCTCGAGGAGGCGGTCGAATAGCAGGTCCGAGGCGATGTGGTTCTTGATCAACGCATCGTGGCACCAGGAGAAGAAGCGCTCGCAGAGGTCGCCCGCGAACTTCGCGAGGTTCCGGTCCAGGACCGCATCCGTCACCACAGGCTTGACCACCAGCAGCTGCGCGCCGGGGCGCCCCAGGTCCTCCACAGCCCAGGCCGTCGACGCGGGGGAGAAGACCTCGAGGGGGTGGGAGGGGCCGATCGAGTCGCCAATGAGCACCTCCTGGCGAGCCCGCATGCGCAAGATGCCCTCGGCCGTCTCCATCTCGCAGCGGTAGTCGCGGGCCCTTTGCGCCGCGACAGGGTGGTCCACCCCGCGCGCCGCGCCGTGGAGGCCCTGCGCCATGTCCTCGATCGAGGGGCACTGGAAGGCCTTACTCAGGTCCTTGTAGCTCGTCAGGACCGAAAGCCCACAGTGCGCGGCCCTCTCCGCTGCCACGGCGGACGCACCACCAAGCCGCCGCGGCGGACACACCACGAAGCCTAAGTCGTTCGGAGACGCGCCGGGCCGCCCAGCACGCGCCGCCAGCATGGACACGCGAGCCTTGCCGACAGGGCACATGACATAAATGATCTTGCCGATGTCCGCCGCCCTGGACTGTGACCAATCCAAGAGGGCCGCCTCGAAGAGCCGCGCAAGGGCGAGGCAATGCAGCAGGCGTGCCCTGAACGCCTGCATAGTGGGCGCCTCCGCACAGAAGCCGATGCCCTCGCCCCCGCTCGCCTCGGCGATCGGCGCCAAGCCAGCGCTGGAGCGGGCCGCGGCGGCGCCGCCCTCCGGGGCTGCATCTTCTTCCTGATCCGGACCTCGAGCTCCTCCAGGTCCGTCTCCGCCGCGCGCCAGGCGTCCAGCACCGAACGGCGCTGCGTCGCCGCAGGGCGGAGCTGCGCGAGGCGCGGCGTCGCGTCAGATCCGTCGCCGAGCGCCCGCCCTCGCACCCCCCCCGCATGAGCGGCTGCCTCCTCGACGCAGCAGTGTGCTCCAGGCGCGGCGTGGAGTGCGCCCGCCCCCCCGCGCCCGTCGCGCGCTCGCCCGGCAGGTGGGCGAGCCGCCACGCGGCTGCCGCGTCGCCAAGCCGCTCGGCCTCAGCCAGGGCCTCGCAACGCACCGCCCGCCGCCGCCGCCGCTGAGAGCGTTGTAGGGTGTGCAGCTTCCGCTTGGCCCCCCGCGGCTCCTTCTCGCGCTTCTCGATCTCCGCCTCCGTTGAGCCGGAGAGCTCCCCCTCGACGACGTGCCGACGGCGGACAGCGGCACGCTCGAGCAGAAGACGGCGCCGCTGCGCCGTTGTCTCCCCCATCTGCTTCGTGCTCCGCGCCTGGAGGCCAAAATGCGCAAGCCCCGCAGTGCGCAGCGCCGCCGCCAGCTCATCCCAGGCCGCGCCAGGGCTGTTCTCCTCGTCCAAGGGGGGCCGCTGCATGCACTCGCACGCGGCCTCGAGGTCGGTGAGGAAGCCCAGCTTGCCCTTCTGCATCTGCAGGGCCTGCATGCAAGCGTCGAGGTCCCACCGCTCGCGCTCCGCCCGCGGAGGAAGCTCAGGGTGGACGGGCTGCGCAAAGACCGTGGCGCCCAGCGGAGCGTGGTCGCGCCTGCCACGTGCTCGGATAGCCTGCAGGCGATCCCCCACGGCGTAGAGCGGGCGGCACCTGTCGACGCACTCGAGGAGCGCGCGAGGCAGAGCCACCACATCAGGGCAGTACCTGGCTCCAGTGGGGCCCGAGAACGTGTAGCCCTCGTAGAACGTGTTGGCCGAGGCCAGGTCCCAGTCCTCGCACAGCTGCCTCCAGGCCGTCCCACTCTCGTGCTCCAGAGCGGGCTCGACCTGACCGATGACCTCCAACCACGGGGAGAAGGCCCCCGCCTCGTACCTCACCAATCCTAAACCGTCATTGGGATCGGCGCACAGCAACGGCGTACACCGCGTCGGGCAGTCCATGAGGCAGCGCTGCGTCCAGGTGAAGGGCGCCTCCGCCGCCTGTCGATGTGCCATTGCCCCCCGAACAGGGAAATAGAGAGCCAGCACCAGGATGTCCAGCGCGCCCCTTCTAACGCGGGCGCCTCTGCCACGACCCCGCAACGCGGGAGACGGCGTCAATAACCCCAGCACCTTGAAGCCCTTCTGGAGAATATGGAGACCCCACAAGTTTTGGTGGTGTGCCCACCACGGCCCCATCCCCAGTGCAGCGCGTCATGCATCGGCAGCAACTGCCTCGAAGCGTCGGGGCCTCCACGCCAGCGGAGCTGCGTGCCCTGCAGCGCCACCACGTCGTGTGCGCCAAGGGCGGTGCTGATCTCCTCCGCCCGCAGCTTCCTGCACAAGGACAATGGGTTGTAGGAGACCAGTCGCATTCAGCTGGATTTTCCGCGGCCCTAAGCACCCTTAGGGCCACCGACAATTTTGCAGCTCAGCCACCTCTGCGCCGCAGCAAGCGCGGCCCTCCGCAGAGGGCGCCAGCCTCAGCGCACCAGGGGCCCCGAGCAGGCACAAGGGGGCGACAGCATCGCGTGGCCCGACCTGCGAAGAACCGCGGGCGCGTGGCGCCGCGGCCCACCAGGCATTGAGCAAATGGCGACGCTGGGCGAAGGGTAGAGGTATGGGTACCTTTTCCTCCTCTGAATGGGAGTCTTTTCTTCCCTCGGGCAGCGGCCGCGCCAAGGTCACAGCAGCGCCATGCAGGCAAGCTGGCCACATCGGTTCGTCGGAGTACCGGCAGTGGTACGAGGGAGCCGGGTCCTGGACACCCCAGGGCTTTCCGCAGGACCAGCTCTTAATCCTGAGAATTTTTGTTGGCGGACGGGGGGGGGGGGCCAAGGAGGGCCCCGAAAAGGGCGATACAGTCAACCCGCAGAGTAACGATGCGCGATAAGGATGCAAGGCCCTTGGACGCCCATCTCGAAGCGTTTCGAGCGGGGCGCGGCCAACGAACGTGTCCAAGGATGGACCCAGGAAGCAAGGATGCAAGGGTACCCTTGGGAGGGATGCCTATCCTTACTCTGCGGGTCGACTGTAGACCTCGTGGCCCGCTCCTCTCATAGCCTGTCTGCTCCATGGCGACGGGGCCGAGTCGGAAAGGACCAGTCGGGACCGACATCGGTTCGACATCGATCGGATCGACGCAAGGTGGTTGTCGGGTCATGACTGAGGCCTCTGGCGGCCGTTCGGGACCCGAGGCGAAGGGAACCTTCAAGAACTAGCGACAGGTACCTCCCCTAGAGACCTCCCGATTGTGGTCCGAGTAGATCGGGTCAGAAGATCGCGTAGCATCGCCGATGCATCGGCGACGTCGGCGCGGAGAAAATCGGGCTCCACGTCGACACGCACGACCGGCCCCCGACAAGCGGTCCCACTCTCGACCCCAAAAAGGTGGCTGCGCTGCAGGGCGCAGTCACGCTCGCGCAGAGAAGCGATGACGGGGCCGAAGTTGGGAGGCCTGCGTCCCTCCTGAGAGCGGAATCGATACAGTCATCGCCCTGACCTAAGAAACGATACATAAGGAACGAAGCCCCTTTTTGTCCAAGGAAGAACGCATAAGGAACGATAAACAATACATAACGCATAAGGAACGATAGACAACGCTTACAACCCCTGAGGAACGACCGAGCCCCTATTGAAACATAGGTGTTCCTTATTCAAGCCGCTCACTGCATGTCGGATCGGCAAGCGGAATGAATCGGATCAGCGGAAATCGGAAGCGAAATCGGGAGAAGTCGAATCGACCGAGATCGGTAGGCCAGCAAGGCTTCCATTGAGAAATCTGAGTCCAGATCGGAATCCCAATAAAGCATTTCTCAAACAACGGGCGTTATGCGGGGGGGCAGGGGGGCATAACGTAACGCCCCCGCCCCCCACTGTGATAGACTGTGGTGCCAGACGCACTGCGGCAGTGTCCAGGACGCACTTGAGGGGGGAGCGTTACGTTGTGGAGTGGGCAAGGGGGGAAAAAAGGGTGGGGGCATAACGCGCGTCATGGCCTAAGACGAATCGACTCAATATCGGAAACCACCGAAATCTGATCGAACCGAGCTGGAGCAATTTCGAAACGAGCCCTGCCCTCCTCCTCGTGACCGAAAAAGGGGTCCAGCTGAGCGGGGGTGGTGCAGTAGATGTAGGGCAATTGTATTGTAAATGTATTGCGCCAGAGAATTGTATTACATTGTGTTGCAACTAATGCATCGCACGCGAAGATCCAGCAGTACGTTTGTGCATCGGGATGTATTGCACGCCCCAAATCGAAGGCAACTCCACAAATCTATTGCACCACATCTATAGCGCGGGCGCGGCCGCAAGAAATCCTCGCACAATAACCCAAACCTGAAAACCCGCCCGCGAGACGCACCTGAAGAGGAAACCCGGAGCACCCTGAATGCAGCATCTTCTCTTCGACGGCTGCGGGAAGCCGCCACGCAGCGCGCGGAGCGAAGACACCCAGGGTACCCAGACGAAAAGCATGTGGTATCTTGTTGCGCGCCCCCACTGTATTGCACCACCCCCTCGTAGCTGGAGAAGGAAGAGGAGGAGAAAGAGGAGGAGAAAGAGGAAGAGTAGTCGGAGGCGGAGGAGGAGGAGGAGAAAGAGGAGGAGAACGAGGAGGAGGAGGAGGAGGAGGCGGAGGAGGAGGAGAAGGAGGAGGCGGAAGAGGAGGTAGAGAAAGAGGAGGAAAAGGAAGACGAGGAGGCGGAGGAGAAAAAGGAGGAGGAGGACGAGCAGGAGGAGGAGGAGACGGAGGAGGAGGAGGCGGATAAGGCGGAGGAAGAGGAGGAGGAGGAGGCGGAGGAGGCGGAGGAGGAGGAGGAGGCGGAGGACGAGGAGGAGGAGGCCAACGACGAATAAGCCGGGGGAGCCACGCAGCCTGCGGCCACGGGTTCGGCATCGGGGCGGCCTCCGGGCCCCTTGCGCGCGCGCGCGCCTCTTCGGACTCCCGAAATGGGTACGGTAAGTTTAGGTCGGGCGTGTCCTCGTACAGGCGGATTTTGGACGAAAAATACAAGATACCCCAAAAAACTAAAAAAAGACAAAAAATACTCAAAACACTGTCCCCAGACTATGTTTTGACTATTTTTGAATATTCCTCCTGTAGAAGGACAGGCCCGACTTAACGGTAGATTCGCGTCGTGCCAACCTTGGCGTTGGTTTCTGACACCGCGCTGGATCGCTCAACCTTGAATGATCGGCTCTTTCCAGAACGTTGAATCGTTCGACAAATCGATTCTGGGTCGCCAGCGGCGTTCAACGCTGAACGCCTGCGGCGGAATCGCCGCCAGTCGGTGATGCGAACCTACCGTGCAGTAGGAGCTCGACCACAAGAAGCCTTCCACAAGATCACAAGAAACCAAACCCTGAGACCCCAGGACGGCCTCGATTTGCAGTGTGGGAACGTCACGCTCTCCAGAGCAGAACCATCGAAACCCAAGAAACCATCGAACCCTCGAAGCAAGCATAATGTTTCTTGGCACGGGCTTCCACTGTATCGAAAAAGGGGTGCGATGCCCAACAGCAAATGTTGTCCACAACCGACAGCGGCCACTCTTAGGCAGGCGGCCTCCTGTCTCAAGTGGACAAAGACCGCGGCGACGCCGGTAGCGAGCCCTGTCCAAAATGAACGTGCAGTTTCGCGCGGCGTCGGCACGCGCAAAGTTCCTTGACACCACGTCGATCATTCAGCCTTGAACCTGGAACTCCATCGGGTCCAGTGGCGTCACCGCGTCACTCGGTGCTTCCGCGTCGCAGAATTGAACCCTGAACGCCTTTGCTGGCGTCGCCGACGGGCCAACGCCGCTTACAGTCGGAATGATTGGACAGGACACCCGAGAGGACACAAGACTCTTCCGACGGCAATGTGGCCCCAGAACACCAGATGACATGCGGTTTGCACAGGTCCGGATCGATAGGACACAAGGGCACCCTCGATCTGGCATGGTCGACCTACCAGTCAGGGCCGCAGGAACATGGAAAGCGACAACAACACCACCAGGGACCACCAGCTGGAGGAGCCAGGGGAGGCCCCCCTGGTGGTGTGGCTCGCCCCTCCCGCCCGAGACATCCCCTATCCCCAGCTCGAGGCCTCGTGGACCTCCTCGCTGGAGGTGGCCCCCCTGGTTTTGGTGGTGTCGCTTCTCCTTCCCCCGACGACTGTATCCATTTCTGGACGAGCGCACTCACGACTCGCAAAGTGGCTACTCGCAATGGCCTGGATCCGCCGCGAGGGACTTGCGATACACCACCTAGAGGACGAAGACCTATTTCTGTCGGACACTTGCGAATAGACACTTCGCGAGTATCGGGCCGGGCAAAAGGGGGGGATAGCAAAGGAGGGGTTTGAGAATCAGCTCACGTAGCTGACTTTCCCGGCATCTCCCGGCGCCGGAGGCGGCCACGCATACCGAGGAATGGGCCCCTCGGTGGGGCCGAAACCAGCTGCACGCAGCAGATTTCGTAACCCCCCCTTTCCCAATCCCCCCCCTTTCGTCCGGCCCGAGAGTAGTGGACCGCGCCCGGTGACTTCCGATCGTCCCGAGCCTCGCGCTCCGCGGCCAGGGCGCGGAAGTCCACGCCTTCCGACATGGGGAGCCCGGGCGGGGGGGGAGCCCTGGGCGCGGCTCTCCGCGCCCGCGGCGCGCTTGGGCCGAGGCTGGGAACGGACCCTCCTCCACCGTGCTTGCTGACGTGTGGCTTCCGCCCCTGCCGAGTCCACCCTCCTCCTGCTGACGCTCCCTCTCCTGGCCCCTCCGGTCTCATCCCTCTCCGCCGCTCCCTTGCACGCTCCCCCTCCGGTCTCGTCCATGACCCCCCGTCTCCTCCGCCTTCTCCTTCTGATCCTTCTGCTTGTCATACTTAATCATCACGGTCACGATCATGATCATCACGATCATCATCAGCAGCATGATCATCAGCATCATCATCAGCAACATCAACAACATCATCATCATCCCCAACCATATCATCAATATCTTCATCGCCAGCATCATCACCATGATATTCATAACACCATGGTCATCACCATCATACTCAGTTACATCAGCATCACCATCATCGCCACCATCATAATCAGCATTATCATCATCTGCAGCATCAGCATCATTGTCAGCATTATCATCATCATAATCATAATCCTCATCATCGACATCATCATCATCATCAAAACCATCATCATCATAATCATCATCATCCTGATCATCATCATCATCATCATCATCATCATCATCATCATCATCATCATCATCATCATCATCCGCATCACCATCCTCATGCTCATCCTCATCACCATCATCACCATCATCAACAACACAATTGTCATCCGCAACAGCATGTCTCATCGTCGTGTTCAGAGCCATTGTCAATTACCATCGTCGTCATTATCGTCATCCCCAACGTCAACCTCATCACCACCTCATCCCTATCTTAAACAATCGGAGATTGGAGGGTGAGATCGCAGTGAAACGGAGACCCCCCACCGGGAAATCGGTTTCGGTTTCGTGTTCGTGTCGTGCGTGCGGGCGAGGCGAAGCTGCGCGTGATCCTCCTGTAGCTAGGCCGAAGCAGGAGCGAAAATCTGTTCCCGTCCGCCGGTGGCTGAGAGGTGTCCCAGTTGGGCCAGGCGGTGTCCCGGGTGTCCCTGGTGTCAACAGGAAAAAAAATCCGTTTCCCGTCCGCGGGTGGCCGGGAGGTGTCCCAATTGGGCCGGGCGGTGTCCCGGGTGTCCCGGGTGTCCCGGGCGTCCCGGCGCTAACGCATGTCGCTAATTTCATCATTCATGTTTTTCGGCGCCTGCGGCGGGTTTTCTTATCCAATCCAGCTAATCTTCTCCAATCCATCGAGTCCAGTCCCATCCATCTGATCTTATCCAACCCATCTTGTCCCATCATATCTTATCCCACCCAATCCAATTCATTTGTGTATGCACCTGCGGCGGGCCAATCCAACCCATCTTATCATATCCAATACATGTCTTCCAATCCAACCTATCTTATCTTATCCCATCCATCTTATCCCATCCAATCCAATGCACCCAACCCATTCCATCAATTCATTTTGTCGGCGCCTGCGGCGGGCTTCCTTATCCAATCCAACTAATATTAGCCAATTCATCTTGTCCAATCCAATACATATTATCTTATCCAACCCATTTTGTCCCATCTTATCTTATCCCACCCAATCCAATCCACCTAACCTAATCCATCAATTCATTTGTTTCTGCGCCTGCGGCGGGCCAATCCAATCCATCTTGTCTTATCCAATCCGTCTCTTCCAATCCAACCCATCTTACTCTGATAGAGAGGGAGAGAGAGAGAGAGGGCGAGAGAGAGAGAGACAGAGAGAGAGAGAGAGACAGAGAGAAAGAGAGAGATGAGATCAAGGTGACAGGCTGGAGGTCAGTCAGGGTGGGCATTTGATCTCAATCCCACCCAACCTCCTTATCGCCCGCAGGGCGGTCGTACATTTACCTCATGCCATACCTACTGTTGGGACGCCTTGTAGACCGCCTTCAGGATCTGCAGGGCTTTCTGCAGGAGCTTCTGCGTCTCCTGCTGGTCGACGATGGTAGTCTGGAAGTCCTTGTTCTCAGCTTCCCTGTCCTCAGCAAGAAATCCCGGCACCCTCCCCTTTCCCTTCTGACTAGTACTCTTCTTCCTTAACCCCACCTGCCCTTTCATTGTCCCCCGCCTCTCCATGCCCTCCACATCCTCCACTGCCGCCCCCCCTCTTCCTTCTTCTCCACTCCTCCTCCCTCTTCTTCTTCCTTCTGGTCCTGATCCTGATCCGTCTTCCTCCGTCTCATCCTCATCCTCCTCCTCCTCTTCCTTGCCTCGACGCTCCAAGGAGGGATCTACTCGCATATGCGCCGGAGCGCGGTCCACCTGGGGACGGAGCGGGGGCGCCGCAGCACCATGCATACATTTGATACATCCACGAGCCCTGCGGCGTGAGGCAGCGAGATGGAAAGCAAACCAAGACGGAAGGTGAGACACAAGGAAAGACAACACGCGAAGGACCAGGGGGGAGGGGTTCGGTAGAGGAGGAGGAGGCAATGACACTTGTGACATCGATGCATGAGCGCCGAGCGCCGAGGGGGAGGAGGCAGGAGAAAGACTGACAGAGCCTGCGAGAACACGGCAGACCCGAGCGGCAGCAACCCGAGACGCGCGGTAGCCAGGTCACTGCAGCCTGGCCCATCGGCCAAGGGCTCCACCGCTGGCCTGGGCTTCTCGTGGCGCCCACTTGTGAATCGAACGCCCTGGCGCCTGGGACGGCCTCGGAGGCCTCAGAAGCTCGCTTGCGGTCCAGGCCCCAGGAGGTCTCCGCGTCCCCAGAGACCGTCAGACCGCCAGAGTCTGAGGGCCTCATCCTCCTCCCAGGTCTCCAGGGGCCGAAAACAAAGCCAACGCATCCAAACACATCGAGCCTCGATCCTGCTCATCCTCATCAAGGGAACCGCCGAGGGCGTAGACTGTAGATGGTGCCAAACACACCCCATTTGCACCCTTTTGCCCCACCCTCCGACCGCGACGCCTCAGGCCGCAGCCAGGGCTCGGCATCAATGCACCTCTCGCGGGGCATCCTCGCGGCTCGCTGCCGCCAACGCCGCGGCTGGGCCTCAGGCGAGCGCCAGCCGCGCTTTGGACTGCGCCGCTGCCGCGGCCATCTCAAGCCGCGCATCTCGGCCGCGCCCTTCTCCGTCGCCTGGTGTCAACACCATTGCGAGAACGGCGCCCATGCACCGTGCCATGCTTGGACTCACTGCAGGCCCCGCTCCAACGCGGTGGGTTGCGTGGTTGTTCGGCACTGGGGGCCGAGAAATGATGCACCGCACCTTTCCTGGGTCGAGGATAGACGTCGCCTCGGGACACGCCAACGCGGTACGGTGCACACAGATCGTCCGCGGAAAAACCATGTCCGTCGTCGCGCCCCGCCGTCGCGTCCCGAGGTCGCCATCGCCGGCTGCCCGTGCAACCTCTTGCAGGTCTCATGTGTGTTTGTCCTGCACAAGCGTTCAATGCACCCAAGACCCCTGGCGTCGTGAAAAATATGATCGACCCACGAACCCGGAAAGGGACTGAGTACTGCGAGACATGGACATGTTTCGGAGGACCTCAATTGGGCGATGGGCAGTGGCGATGCTGAAGATATCGATGGTGATGATAATGTGCCAAGGGCTGTGTTGTGCTCCGCTGCGCTGTACCGTGCCGCACTGTGACGAGCCAGGGGACGCGCCAAGGGACGTGCCACGGGACATGCCAGGGGGATGCGCCGCGGAACACCCCAAGGGACGCGCCAGAAGAAGTGTCAGGGGACCTGGCATAGGGGACGCACCGCGGGACGTGCCGAGGGGACGCGCCGAGGATCACCTCGAGCCTCCTAGGATTCCCGCACCCCATTATTCATCGAGATGTCAAGGGCCACGCGGCCCCTGGTAAATTACACTGCGTCCGCGCTCCCTGGGCTACGATCCATCGTAAACTACGCTGGGTCCGCACTCCCAGCGCCTAATTACCCACCCTTGGCTCGCCGCAAATTGCTGGGCGAAACCCTCGACATGGGACGCAGCCGACGCAGCACTCCATGTCCATCGCAACGTAAACCTCGCCCATACGCTGCATGGTCTGACCGATCATCAGTCTGGACGCTAGCCTCCGTCAGCGTCTCTCCAACGGAGAAAGGCTGCTGCTGCTACTGGTCCTTGCAAAAATCGAAGTGGTCCCCGCACCAACGAACTGAGGGCAAACTTCATGCACTCTAGAGCAGAACTGCCATAACATTGGGCGTCATGGTCAAACTCGCGCCACGATTATCTGTTGGACGTGGCTGGGAGATCTGCGCTGGATAGGCCCTGAGAACATCGATCAAGATAGATGGACGAAAACAAATCCGCTCAAAATCGGTCCCCGGACCCCTTCTGAAATCAAAACTGATGAATTTGTCGAGCCGCGTCCAGCCGCGGCGACAAGCAGTGCCTGCCTGCGGGCAAGAACCAGAGCTGGGCCACATCCGCACCCCAGCCGGCTCCAACGTGCCTGATCCAATCCACCTGCGCCCAGTTCCTCTCAGGCGGGAGCCGGCCCACCACGCACACGCCGTCGCAGCCCAATGCCGTCACCGCCTCCTGCGGCCTCTCTCCTCTCCTCCTGGCCGCGACCCTGCGCCGATGACATCGTCCCCGTCGGGGCCGACGCCGCTGGCTGCCGCTGTCGTCGCCGTCGAGACGCCGCAGACCGCAATCGGCTCCCTCTGCTGCACCGCCGCCCACTGGTCCGACTGCCTCGGCCAGCGCGGGCACGCGATCCTCGCAGTAGCGCCACTCCGCCTGCCAACCCAGCATCGCGAGCACACGCTCTCTTGCCTTGGCCTCGATGCGGCCCTGGCCCGCGGAGGCCTCGCCGACCTGTGGCCCCTTGCTGAGGGGGCGCGGAACTGGGCTTCCCAAGGACGCCGCCGTCAGCAGGGACGCCGGCTGGCGCATCCGCAGCCTGGCCGCGCCCCGTGCGATCCTCGAAGTGCGCACGATGCTCAGACAGCCAACGCTTGCCTCTTCGACCCCACCAGCGCTGAAACGCTTGCAGAGAGGGAGGAGGATGAGGAAAGAGGGGGAGGAGGACGGGGGGGGATGGAGGAGGACGACGAGGAAGAGGAGGAGGAGGACGAGGAAGAGGAGGATGAGGTGGATGGAGGAGGACGAGGAAGAGGAGGACGAGGAAGAGGTGGATGGTGGAAAGAGGGGGAGGAGGACGAGGAAGAGGAGGAGGAGGATGAGTTGGATGGAGGAGGCGGGAAGGAGGATCAAAGATGGAGGAGAAACCACGGAGGCAAGGGGAGGAACGGGCAGGCCTGCCGATGTGTGCGCACTGCTCTGGAGACATTCGAGGAGCCTCTGGGCGGCAACGCGCCTCCCGACTCGCCCTGCAGCAAAGATCCAGGTCTAAGCAATAGCAACAAACAAACCAACGAACAATTCCCCCCCCACTTCAACTGTATGAGGTCGGCCCGGACTTCTCAGGACAATACGGTCCCCCCCCCTCCCCAATACATTCGCACGGACCGCCGACAGCTTATGTGTATCTTCGGTACCGAGAGCAATGTTTGACCTTTATGGTGGCCCCAAAAAGGGGTATAAGAGGGTGGTGCAATAGGTTTCGGGCAATTGTATTGCAAATGTAGTGCGCCGGAGAATTGTATTGCAGTGTATTGCAAGTATTACATTGCACGCGAAAATCAAGCAATACATTCGCGCCCCAGAACGTATTGCACGCCCCAAATGCAACCCCACAAATCTATGGCACCAAATCTATTGCACCACCCCCTTGTCGCTGGACCCCCTTTTGGGTCAACCCGAGACCTGGCGTGGAAGAAAGGAGTCCTGAGGGAAACAGGTCCCAAGTGGATCCCGAGGCCTTCACCCACGACCCATTGTCCATCCTCAATTTCTATCTGGCGGTCTCGGGGCCCGTGGAGGGCCCCAGGGATCCGAAAACGACCAGAAGCCTCCAGGGCACGTTTCTCTCAAAAACCTTTCGCTCTCATGGCGAGTGGCTTGCTCTGTCGCATCGTTCTCCAGGCCAGAAGACAAATGGGGAGGAACAGGAAGGGACATGCCGAACTCTTCTTAATTGGAAGCCTCCACACACTTGTATCCTGGTAGATTGCAGATTGGGTCCGAAGATCGCACGGCATCGCCGATGCATCGCCGATGCATCGGCGACGTCAGCGAAGAGAGAATCACTGGGCTGGGTATTAAACCGGATTCGCCTGGAGTTGGCGCGATGAAATGGAATTCAGCGGGATTATAGGAAGGATCAGGCCGGATTAGGCCCTCTCTTGACCATGGGAACACCAGCGCCGATGCTGAATGTAACCTCCCAAACTTGTATCCTAACATCTTGGAGGCCTAGACGGGTGGATCAGCAAGGACCTGACGAAACTTCTGTGTCAACACATGGGGGCCTCCAATGCCATCATGCTGGCTCTTGGCAATCGGCGCCAATCGACGCTTCTCGACGATAGATCGATGCCAACCGACGCTGTATCGGCGCTTTCTCGTCGACCACCAAACGCTATCACACGCAAGGGCACTCGAAAAACGGAATTGCGAAGACATACAAAACTCGCACGACTTGCTACCGAACGAAGCCTCCACAGTCAACACGGAAACAAGCGCGGCCCACTACTCGCAAAACAACTGCTCGCAATAACCTGGCTCCGCCGCGGTGGACTACGATCCATCATACGTCAAGGCAAACACGTGTTCGACGGAAGTCTGCGAGCATGAATATCGTTTAACCGATCCCCATCCCCAGCGGCGTGGCCCGGGCCCCACTGGCTGCTTTACCCCCCTAGATGGGGCTGTAGGCCGTTCCCTGCGGGCTTCGAGGGGTGTATCCCCAACTGGGGTGGTAATTTCGTGGGGGTCTCGAAGGGGATGAGGATGGGGATGGGGGTCGGATCAAGAATGCTGCGAGCAAGCACTTCGCTCGCATGGGGAACGCGCTCTGTGGAACCGTGCCGAGCCGTGCCGGGCGAGCCCGCCGGCCGTGAGCGTCCTCGCCGGCCCTCTTGATCTGCACGTGGAGCTCCGTGATCTCCGCGGACAGGGTCTTCATGGCCTCGGCGGGCCAGCAGCGGGGGGGCGGGGGCATCCTCTGTCTCCCTCTCCTGGAACAGCACATCACAGATATGCCATGTATAGATTCATATATAGGTGTGTGCGACCATCGAGCTACCAGAAGGCATGCTGACGAAGGAAGGCGTGCCTGGCCACGGCGAACCTCGGCCACGAATATGGGAGGCGTGAGACTGGAGGTCGGGGGACTCGAGTCAGGATTGGGATGACGGAGCTGTCATGACTCCTCCGACGGTAGGACTCCGCACGATAACCGGTTTAATTTGCCCCTCGTCATTTCCTCCTCGCCCTGGCGGAGGCCCTCCTCCCGCCCTGTGCTTGGCATCGTCCTCCCTTTTTGTAACCTCCTCCTCCTGTTACTCCTTCCCTCCTCCTTCTCCTTCTCCTGTTCCTCCTCCTCGTCCTGCTCCTCCCCCTGCTCCTCCTCCTTCGCCGTCCCCGTGTCCTCCTCCTCCTTCTTCTCATGCACCTCCCCTTCCGTATGGCCAGAGCACGCATGCCGATGTTCCTTGGCGCCGTCGCCGCCTCGGCGAGCACGGGCGCGTTATCCAATGGCCAGATCGCGAAGCCGTCGGGGCAACCCCGCGGGACAGGCCGTTGGGACACCCCCGCGCTAGTGGCCCCTTACCCACCACAAGCACGCGGGCGTTTTCTTTCAAGGGCAATAAAATTCTACCGACACTGGGCTACCACCCTCCAGCCCAGACGCAAGGGTTTCCCCCTCTGCACGCGATTCGGGCGCGGATGGGTTACCACCCGCGCCCCGGACGCAAAAGCCCCCCCTATGCGCCCGATTAGGCCGAAGATCGGTTACTCCCTGGGGAGAAGCTCATCACCTCATTGTGAGCTGATGGCCCGCTCCGATTCGGAAATGGAAGCGGGGGCCCCATAGGGAGGAACTCCCGTTCGAGAGACCTTGCGATACACTCACAGTCTGGCCCGCCGCTCGAGCCTTCCTCGCCACACAGGCCCGAGGAGCCCAACAGTGGCGACGGTTACAGGGTTGGAATGACCCGCGCGGATTGACACCATGAAGTGTGGGCTCCATAGGGAGGGGGTTCTCCCTCGAAATCATCCTCGCGATTCACTCGGAGAGGAGGCTCCTGCTCGAGACTTTCTCAGGATTCAGGCCCGAGGAGCCCCAACGCGAAGACGACTGCAGGGTTCGGATGACCCGCTCGGATCGGTAACACGAAGTGTGGGCCCCAGAAGGAGGGGCTGCAGCTCGAGACGTTCCAAATATCCAGACCTGAGGAACCCACAAATGACGACGGCTGCAGGGTTTGGATGACCCGCGCGGATTGGTAACATGAACTGTGAACTCCATAAGAATTTCCCACTCGAGCCTTCCTCGCGATACACGCACAGACGCGGTCCCCGCTCGGGCCTCTCTCGACATTACAAGCCTGAGGAGCCCAACAGTGGCGACTGTTACAGGATTGGAATGCTCCGCTCGAATTGGTAACACGAAATGTAGGCGCCATAGCGAAGAAACTCCCGCTCGACACTTTCTCACGATTCCCTCACAGACGGGGCTCCCGATCGATACCGTGACCGATGATTGTGTTGACTGGTGGTCATGATGGGATGGTGATGGTGATGAGTGTGGTATGATGACAATGACGGTAATGGCGAGTGCGAACGCATGGCGTGGTGACGATGATGGCCGATGATCATGAAGGGATGTGATAAGTAAGGATGATGGTTTGATGGTGATGCTGAGTATGAAAGGAGGAACGAACGAGAGGAGGAGAGGGTGAGCATGTGAAGCATGGCAATTGTTCAAGACACTGAAATTGGGCGACGGGCAATTGTAATGCTCAAGGTGGCGATGATGATGCACAGTGCCAGGGGCTGTGCTGTTCTTTGCTGTGATGAACTGGGACGCGCCATGCGACGTTGAAGTGATGTGCTCATTTGCATTGTGGATCAGGTCGACCGTGGCGTCAGGATCCCAATTAAACTAATCTGGATCCTAAACTTGAACTGCCTGAACGCACGACTCAGATATGACCACAATCGAAACGCGCGGGGCGCTCGACTAGCTCAAGTTCAAAATCCGAGTCAGTTCGGAAGCAGGACAAACCGAAAATAGGCGAATCTGAACAGTTCCGTGCTTTGTTATGTCGTGGGTCAAATCTTACCTGGCATCCGAACCCTGACAGAACTGAACTGGGCCTCAAGCTCGAGCTGCCTGGGCACATGTCTCGCCCAAATATGATTGCAATCGAGACCTTCTGAAAGGAATACGTTCCGCAACAGGGCGGACTGTTAAGGGCGAATCCAAACAGACGCGAAATGCATAGAAGAGGGGGCGGACCGAACCTCCGACGACAACGGTGGCGGACGGCGACGACCGCGACCGCGGTTCCAGCTCGGGGCCACTATTTTACATATGTTAGGTATCCACCCCGATGGCCTGGACACGTGAAACACATGGTTCCAGCTCGGGGGCACCATGTTAGATTCTGCACGGGGAAATCTGGAGAATCACCAGCCGCAGAAACTGTGACAGGTTATTACACACCTGGCGTTGATGTATTGATTGTATTTGGCTCTTGCGGAGCCCCGCGCAGGGGGCAACCAGACCGGGGCAACCACGTTAGATACCCCTGTTGTGTGGCCTTGAAACGTAAAACACGTATCTCCAGCTCGGGGCCACCATGTTAGATACCCCCCTGGGTGGCCGGGAGATGTAAGAACATGATCGACCCACGGACCCGGAAAAGGGATTCAGACCTGCGAGGCATGGGAACGTTTTCAAGCCCATCAACTGGGCGATGGGCAATGGCAATGCTGAAGATATCAATGAGGATGATCTGTTGTCAAGGGCTGTGTTGCGCTGCTCTACGCTGTGCCGCGCCGCATACTGACGTGCCAGGGACGCGCCACGGGACGCGCCAATGGAAATGCCAAGGGACGCGCCAGGGATATGCCGCGTTGAACTGTGCCGTGCGCTATTGCATGATGGGTCAAACCGTCCTTGGCGTCAGAATCCTGACCAAATTGATTTGGACCTTGAGCTCGAGCTGTCTGAACGCGTAGAAAGCTAGTTGCGAAACGCGCGGGGCGCTCGACCAGCTCGAGCTCAAGATCCGACTTTGTTCCGCAGCCCTCGCTCGAGACACCCCAAATAGAGCCAGACGCCCACATGTTGGATATCTCCCCGTGTAGCCTAGACGCGTGAAGACGTAGTTCCAGCTCGGGAAAACCATGTTAGGTACCTCCCTGGGCGGCCTGGACACGTGAAAACACATGCTTCCAGCTCGGGGCAACCATGTTCGATACCGCCCTGGGTAGCCTGGACACATGAAAGCAAATGGTTCCTTAGATGTCCACCAGGGTGGCCTGGACGCGTGAAAACACGTGGCACCAACTCGGGGCCACCATGATCGACACCCCAATTGGAAATCTGGGAAATCACCAGCCGAAGAAAAAAATCCGCCGGCCCCATTGCGGGGCCATCAGGCTGCGAAGAGTAGGCTTGCAGCTCCCTGTGCCAGTTGCAGTTTCCAGTTTCCACTCTTACAATGCTGCTTTCGCTTCCTTACTGTAAATTGTTGCTGAACGCGCGGGGGGGGAAGCCGAAAAGCGTCCTGGCTAGCGCCCCCGAATCGCGTTGTCTGAATTACCGGGGGGTCGTGGGCCACGGAAAAATACATGAGATGCGCGTCCCCGGAATCAGAATCTCTAGTAAATTACGCCATAGTCGCGTCCCCGAAGCCATACACCATCGTAAATCATTCAATATTCGCGTCCTCGAAGCCATAACCCCTTGTATTAAACAATGTTCGCGTCCCCGACGGCGTACACCCTTGCCAAGTACACAAGATTCGCAAAGTACACAAGATTCGCGCCCCCGATGCCATACACCCTCGTGAATTATGGAATATTCGCGCCGCCGAAGCCATGCACCCTCGTAAAGTATACAGTGTTTGCGTCCCCAGGGCCATCAAACATCGCAACTTATACTATAATGGCGTCCACGAGGCCAGAAGTCCGAGTAAAATATCTAAGATTCGAGTCCCCGAAGCCGTAAACCTCTTGCAAATTACGCAATATTTGCGCCCCCGAGGCCATAAACCCGTGTACATTCCCCAATCAGTGCTTGCACTGAAGGGGTCCTAGCGGAAGTTGAAACATTTGGCGAAACTTTCCCGCCGATTTTGGTAGCAGGCTGGGTTCCAGGGTTCCTGATACCGGGTTCCCGGGTTCCCGGGTTCCAAGGTTTCCTGGTTCTGGGTTCCTGGTTCCGGGTTCTTGGGTTCCTGGGCGACCTCCTTATCCACCCCTCTGTGGATCTCATTTTCGATACCAGAGTCGGTCTCCTGATCGATCTCACAATCGATCTCACTGTAGATCGCACGAGCGATCTCACGTTCGATCTCCCCATCGACCTCACTGAATCGACTTCACTACTTGTCTCACGATCGACCATACTATCGTCCTAAATTTCAATGCAACTATCGATCTCACCATCGATCTCACAATCAATCTCAATGTCCACAACACTAAACTTATAACAGTCCACTGATTGGGTCTGAGCTCTGGTTAATCATTATACAATGTTTGCGTCCTCGAGGCCACACACCCTCGTGAATCTCACAAGATTCGCGTCCCCAACGCCATAAGCCATCGTAACTTACACGAGATTCGCGCCACCGAAGCCACAAACCATCGTAAATTCATATTGGCCCTCGCGAGAAGTCCCGACACTGCTTCACGTCAGCGCCCAGACATCCCAACACAGCTCTGGCAAGTCCCGTTCTAAGAAAGGGGGGCTGGCGGCATGGGGGGCGAAGCCCTTACGGATAAGGTTAGGTCGGGCCTGTCCCCGTGCAGGCCGATTTTGGACGACAAATAAAAAACAGTCCAAACATACTCCGCAAATGCTCAAAAAACGAAAAAAAAAAAAAAAAAAAAAAACATGGTCCCCTGATAACTGTTTAACTATTTTTGAACATCCCTCCTGTAGGGGGACAGGCCCGACTTACGGAGAAGGTTGTTACTCGCCTGGCGTCGCTGAATTGATTATGTCTGGCTCGTGTGGGCCCCCACGCTGGGGCCACCCAGACGACCACATGTTGGATACCCCCCGCTGGTGGTCCGCATACGTAAGCAAGACACGCGTTCTGGGTGGGCGCAGCGTGGGTCCCTGTCGCCCCAGAGCGCAGCACGCGTAAAACCACGTGGGCTCCTTTCGCCCCAGAACGGAGCAAGCTCGCCCCAGAGCGGAACAAGAGTGAACACACGTGGGTACCTTTCGTCCCAGTGCGGAACAAACGTGAAAACACGTGGGCGCCTTTCGCCGTAGAGCACAACAAGCGTGAAGTTACATGGGTCCATTTCCGCCCCGGAGAGCAGCAAGCGTGAAAACATGTAGGTCCCTTTCTCCCCAGGATGCAGAAAGCGTGCAAACACCTGGGTTCCCCTCCAGGAAGCCCCGGTGGGCCTCCGCAGAGCCCCAATGATTATGCATCTAGTGCAGATTCGCTGGGTTTGCTCTGACTTTGTGCCCCCCCTCACATTTGGGAGGGGGGACCGCCCCTGGATGGCCAGGACGCGTGACAACACGTGGGTCCCTTGCGGCCCAGGGTGGAATAAAAATGAAATCGCGCTGGTCCCCTTCGCTCAAGAGCGCAGCAAACGCGACACTACGTGGGCCCTTTTCGCCCCAGAGCGGAACAAGCGTGAAAACACGTGGGCCCCTTTCGCCCCAGAGCGCAGCAAGCGTGAACTAGCATGGGTCCCTTTCGCCCCGGAGCGCAGCAAGCGTGAAAACAGATGGGCTCCTTTCGTCCCAAAGCGGAGACAGCGTCAGAGAGTGATTTCACGCTTGCTCCGCCCTGAGGCGAAAGGAACCCACGTGTTGTCATTCTTGCTCTGCCCTGAGGCGAAGGGGACCCACGTGATGTCATGCTTGCCGCGCCCTGAGGCGAAAGGGACCCATTTCACGCTTGTTCCGCACTGAAGCGAAAAGGACTGGGGCGAAAGGGACGGCCTCTCCACTTCTCCAAAACGAGTATTTCCCTTGAGACATCCTCAACATTTCTGCGCGCAGGACTCGCCATCCTCTAGAAGAGACGCGGAAAGTAAAACATTCCAGGTTTGGTTGTAAATATTCAAAGTCCCCAGACGAGCATTGACCTAAGTAACCCCAAATAAGGAGTGAGGCCCCTTTTTCCCGTAAGTAAACTTCGATTTCCCATGGGAAAAGCTCACGAACACCTGAGGCTAACTGTAAAACAATCAAGGAGCCCCTCCCCAACGAAAAGGGTTCCTCCTTGAGCGCCCCGACTGTATCGCGGATCCTGCAGGAAACGCTTTGCAGCCATTTTTCTGCTACGGAAAACGATGGCCAGCGGACCTGGTCATTCATCGCGGATCCAAGAAGGGGGGCGCACGTCTCTCGAGCGGGCACGCGCGGAAAACATGCTTTGAACACAGGATGGTCTTGAACCTCGTCGTTTACCGCAAATGAGTCCGCCGGCCCATCCCCAACATGAGAGGTCAATAAAATCCACCCCCACAATAACCACCCCGACACGCGTTTAGTAAACGCCAATTGTCCGGTCTGAGTGGTTTTTCTTCCCCTGAAACATGGCACCAGGGACATGTTACCATACCAAAACAGAACGCTGGGTCCGAGCCCTCTGTGGGACATGTGGCTCCAGCTAGGGGCCACCATGTTAGATATCCCCCCTGGGCGGCTTGGACACGTCAAAACACTAGGTTGCAGCTCAGGACAGCCATGTCAGATACCCTTTTGGTGGCCTGGACACAGGAAAGCAAGAGAGTCCAGCTCGGGGCCACCATGTTGGATACCTCTCTGGGTTGCCTGGGCAGAAGGAAATACGTGGTCCAGCTCGAGACCACCATGTTCGATACCCCAGGGGGAGAACTGGAAAATCACTCGCCTGAAGAAGCAGCCGAGCTATTACACAAATGGTGAAGTTGTTTTGACTTTGTCCAGATCTTGTGGGCCCCCGCGGTTGAGGCGCCCAGACGAGCACCTGTTAGATACCCATCCCGTGGGTGACCCCCACACGTAAAACAATTTGTTCCAGCTCGGGACAGCCATGCTAGATACCCATTTCGTGGCCTGGGCACGTGACATCGTCGACCCACAACCCGGAAAAAGATGAAGAAATGCGAAGCATAACATCGTTTCCAATACGACAATCTTTGGCGACCGGCAATTGCAATGCTAAACGTAACGATAGTGATGCACCGTGCCACAAGCTGTACTGTACAACGCCGTACTGCGCCGTGCTGTGCTGAACTCAATGTGTCACGCCGCGTTGAACCGTGACGCGACCGACTGCATCGTGGATCAAGCCGTCCTTGGCGCCAGAATCGTGGCCGAACTCACTTGGATCTGAAACTCGCACGGCCTGAACGCATAGCTCGGGTTAGTTGTAGTCGAGACGCGCGGGGCTCTCGTCCAGCTCGAGCTCAAGATCCGATTCAATTCCGACACAATCGCCCGAAACATTCAGTTCCGCAGCGGAGCGAACCGAGCGCGACCACGACAGGCGGGGGAGAAACATCCGGGGCGTTCAACCAGCTCGAACTCAAAACCCGATTCGGTTCCGAAGTGGGACGAACCGATCAAGGGGCGAACCCGAACCGAAACGAGAAGCACAGAGACGACGACAAGGCCCCCTCTCGACACATCCTCGAAAAATACAGAGACCAGCGTTTCGCGAGGGACATGCTGAACACATCCTGCAGAGGGAGCCGTTCGCTGCAGGCGAGGACCTCGCTCGAGACATCCTCGACAGATCCCGCAGGGCGAGCGTGTCACCCTCGACGCCTTGATCCGCCTGCGCGGCCTGGGCACATAACGACCCGCGTTTCGCTTGAACCACCTTCAACAAATCCTCGTGCCAAAGATCCGCCGATGCGATGTGGAACAACCTTGAAAACACATTGGTCCCATGCGCACCAGGGCGGAACAAACGTGAAACCACGCGGGTCCCGTTCGCGCCAGAGCGGAACAAGCGTGAAAACACGTGGGCCCCACTTCGCCCCAGAGCGGAATAAACGTGAAAACACGTGGGCCCCTTTTGCGGCAGTGCGCAGCATGCATGAATTGCGTGGGACCCTTTCGCCACTGAGTGCAGTAAACGTGCAAACACGTGTGTCCCTTTCGCCCCAGATCGGACTACGCGTACAAACAAGTGGGCTCCTTTCGCCCCAGAGCGGGACAAGCGTGAAAACACGTGGGCGCAGCTCGCCCCAAAGCGCAGCTAGAGTGAAATCGCATGGGTCCCTTTGACCCCGGAATGCAGTAAGCGTGAAAACACGCGGATCCCCTCCAGGACGCCCCAGGGGGCCTCCCAGAGCCCTGAGACGGAGCGTGCCAATGATTATGCATCTAGTGCCGACTCTTGGAGTGTGCTCTGCTGTTGTGCGCTCCCCCAAATTTGGAAGTCTGCCCCTGGGTGGCCAGGACGCGCGACACTACGTGGGTCCCTTTCGACCCAGAGCGGGGTAGGCGTGAAATCACGTGGGCCCCCTTCGCCCCAGAGCGCAGCAAACGTGAAAATAGGTGGGTGCTTTCGCCCCAGAGCTCAACGAGCGTGAAAACACTTGGGCCCCTTTCGTCCCAAAGCGGAGACAGCGTAAGGGAGTGATTTCACGCTTGCTCCGCCCCGTGGCGAAAGGGACATGGGGAGAAGGGGACCCACGTGATTTCACGCTTGCCGCGCCCTGGGGCGAAAGGGACCCACATGTTTTCACGCCTGTTCCGCCCTGAAGCGAACAGGACTGGGGCGAAAGGGACGGCCTCTCCACTTCTCCCAAACGAGCGTTTCGCTGGAGACATCCTCAAACAATCTGCGCGCAGGACGCACCATCATCGAGCAGGGACGCAACGCATCAAGAGTTTAGGGACTCCAGACCACGTTATACTCTGCGGGAAACGCTCCGCACCTTTTCCGTCGTAAACAAAGGCTTTGTTTACGACGGAAAACGAAGGTCAGCGGACCTAGTTATTGTGTTATTATCGCGGATGGGAAAAGGGGGAGGCGCACGTTTATCGAATGGGCACGCGCGAAACGCATGTTTCAAAAACAGATATGGGGCCTGCTCGTTAATTATCGCGAATAATTCCGCCGGCCTACCCCCAACATGGTACCTAAGAACCGGTTGACCAACCAAAAGAAAACCCCTGGGCCTATGCCCCTTCCGGAAAAATGGCGGCAAATCCGAGTTTCAGCAAACTAGAGTCTTACGTTTCCCCGGGACTAGGTTCCCCGACCTAGTCCCCAGTCCTAAGGCAAGGAACGACCCGAAAACTATAGCCCCTCCAATGTAGAGAGATGTTGTATGTGCGTGTGTACAACGTATATGTAATCATGTATGATGTTATAGCTACAGAAATACACAGCTGCACTAAACAAACCATTCTGGAGGTCCGCGCTGATTTCTTGGGTCGGCGACGGAGGCGCAGCCAGGAGAGCTCCAGCGCCATCCCAAGAGCTTCACGCGGACCTCCGAACGTTTGTATTATGTGTTGATTGTCTGTTCCCAGTTGTTCAATTTCCGCATCATATTCCTCTCGTCGAGCCTTGCCATTCGTCGCGCCAGTGGTTGCTGACGCCACGAAGATGGCCGAAAGCAGGCCTGAGGAGCCAATGAATTGAGTTGGCGGTGAGAGGCGCGCTCTGTCACATCCCTGGGGGTTTGACGCCGATGCTGCACCAAATTGATCACACCAATTCCCAAACAACTCTCGAAGACCATCTCTCTCTGGTGGAACCGGGGCTGGACCTTGTCGAAAGGAGTCGAAGAGAAGGGAGATGTCTCGAGTACGTCGCCAAGATGAGGAGCGGACCATGTGGGGATCTGTTCCCTACCTAGGCTCTGCCTAGAAGGGTTCTTACTCTCTTAGCTTCAAGGAGCCGGGCAGTGCTACACGCCCCGGGCGGTTCCCCCGGTCCCCTGGGAGCGGTTCCCCCCAGTCCCCTGGGAGCTTTAGCTTTAGCTTTAGCTTAGCTTTAGCTTAGCTTTAGCTCAGCTTTAGCTTAGCTTTAGCTTAGCTTTAGCTTAGCTGTAGCTTAGATGTAGCTTAGCTTTAGCTTAGCTTTAGCTTAGCTGTAGCTTAGCTTTAGCTTAGCTTTAGCTTAGCGTTAGCTTAGCTTTAGCTTAGATTTAGCTTTGCTTTAGCTTAGATTTAGCTTAGCTTTAGCTTAGCTTTAGCTTAGCTTTAGCTTAGCTTTAGCTTAGCTGTAACTTAGCTTTAGCTTAGCTGTTGCTCAGCTTTAGCTTAGCTTTAGCTTAGCTTTAGATTAGCTCTAGCTTAGCTTTATCGAAACTTTAGCTTAGCTGTGGCTTAGCTTTAGCTTAGCTTTAGCTTAGCGTTACTGTTACTACTAATGCTGCTTTCCTAGGGGTTCCAACTCCTAGGTAGGGTCGCACTGGGATATTTTTTCTCATGGGAAGGGACAGGCAAACTTCTCGTGGCTCCAAAATACCCCGAGGGAAGGCAGTACCGTCTTTGAGGTCTGAGGGTTCGAGCAAGATCCTGAGGGCTTCGGCAAGAACAATCTCCCTGATCCTGCGCACTCCATGAGTAGCACACGCTGCAGGACATGTGGTGCGGGCGCATCTCCTTGCCCTATGAGAGAAAGCAAATGGTTAGGTGGCGCAGGCACACTGGATCTGCCAACCTCCACAAACAAAGACGATGGGGCTGCGAGTCCCGCCCTTGTCAGTTGGGAGAGGGGAGGGGGAAGGAGCCAACCAGCGCCTGCAGAAGTCATCGCATTCTCACGCATCAGAACTAGAAGGGGCATGGAGGTCGTAAACCTCACGGTCGCCATCGCATTCTCTATTGTCAGAGCTAGAGAGGCAGAAAGGGAGCAAGACTCATAGCCGCCATCGTATTCTGACTACCTACCAGACCACCCCAGCCCAACCCCGAAGACCCGAATCTCTGGATTCGGGGGGAGGGTGCGGGCTTCACGTGTTTTTTCCACGTTCCCGGAAATGGAAGGCAAATCGGCCTTCGGGTTGGGGTGGGGTGGCTTGGTGGGCGGTGAGGCGGTGGTTTGGGGAGGTTTGGTGGGCATACCCCGACTGAGGTGGTGAGACGGTGGAGCCCGGGATGCGGATGGGGATGGGGGCTGGGGCTACGGCTACACGCTACCGAGCATCCTCACGCGTCAGACACCAAACGAGCTGGGCAAGCTCCGAGTGCTTGCGTGGCGCCCGCAGGCCCGCGCTCGACCCGAACGCGCGGACCCCGATCAGGGCCCCGGCCGCCCCCCCGGATCGGGACAAAAACCGGGCAGAGAGCGGAGGCGCAGGGAGGAGGAGCAGGGAGGAGGAGGAGGAGGAGGAGGAGGAGGGGGAGAGGGAGGAGGATGAGGATGAGGAGGAGGAGGAGATAAAGGAGGAGATGAAGGAGGAGATGAAGGAGGAGATGAAGGAGGAGGAGATGAAGGAGGAGGAAGAGGAGGAGGAGGAGGAGAAGGAGAGGAACACTGCCAGGATGCCGCACTCCAGACCCCTATCCTCCTGGGCGTGGCCTGGGCGTGGCCTGGGCGATGTACACCCCTAGAAGGGGTCATAGGCTGTTTCCTTCGGGCTTCGGGGGGTATATCCACAACCGGGCGCTGAGACGGTGGGGGTCTGGCTGGGGATGGGGATGGGGGTCGCTTATACTGACAGGAGGAAAAACAAAACCGGGAGGAGGACGAGGAAGACGAAGCGAAGCCTCCTCCGCCTCGGAGATCTCGGCCTTCAGGACCGCCTCCTGGGACTCCAAGCCCTCCCTATCGCGGGTGAAGGCCTGCCGGAGGGATGAGGGAGGAATGGCAGAGGGTAGGGGAGGAAGGGCGGGGAGCAAGGGAGGCAGTGGACACAGTCAGGGACCGAGGGAGGAAGGTAGGAAGACGGGGCGGAAAGGATCAGCTGACCGCGGGCTCCGACTTTCCGACGGGCGCCGGCCTTCGCCAACAAAAGCATGATCGACCCACGAACCCTGAAAGCAGTATAGAAATGTGAGGCATGGCAACGTTTTCAAGACACCTGATTGGGCGATGGGCAATTGCAATGCTGAGCCTATCGATATTGATCCGTGCCAAGGGCTGTGCTGTGCTGCGCCGCGCTGAATTGCGATGTGCCATGCCGCGAGTGTGCTCTATAACGGTGTGGATCGACTCCTTTGCATCCGAGTCCTGGCCGAAGTGATCTGGATCTTAAGCTCGACCTGCCTGAATAGTAGCTACCCCAGAGCTAATTGAAGTGGAAACGTGAAGGACATTGAATCAATTCGACCTCAAAAACCGATTCAGCTCCGAAAAAGAACGAAACGATACTGGGCACAGGCTCACGGACGCGCCACAGGATGTGCCAGGAGCGCAATGGGGGATGCGCCAGGGGGCGTATCAAGGGACGCATTAAGGGACGTGCCCTGGACGTGTCAGGAACCTGCCACGGGACGTGCCAAGGCGCGTGCCATGGGACGGCCAGAAGACGTCATGCCAAAGAACGTTGCAAGGGGCGCGCCACGGAACGGGCAGGGGAAACGTTCGGAAACGCCTGGGGACGAGCCAGAAAACGCTACAGAGACAGAGGAAGAGCCAGGAAAAGCGCCATGCCGAGTGGCGTGCTAGGGAACGTGCTAGGGAACGTGCCAGGGCACGTCAGGCCAGACCGTCGCAAGGGACGCGCCAGGGGACGCGCCAGCGCGCCAGGGGACGCCCCACGGACGGGCGGGGTTGGACTGCGATGCACTCTATTGCGACAAGTGTTTCGCTCAGACACCCTCAACATATGCTCATGCGAGACACCCACCTACATCCTCAACATATCCTCATGTTAGACATCCACCTGGGCAACCAGGGCACGTGAAAACATGCGTTTCGCTCGAGAAGTTCTCAACACCTCCTCATGCTAGGCGTCTGCCTGGGCAACCTGGACGCATGAGCACAAGCGTTTCGCTTGAGGCATCCTCAACACATCTTCATGTTAGAAATCCATCTGGGCAACCTGGGCACGTGAAAACATGCGTTTCGCTCGAGAAGTTCTAAACATCTCCTCATGCTAGACATCCGCATGGGCGACCTGGACACATGACCACCAAATTCTCGCTCGAGACGTTCTCAACACATCTTCATGTTAGACATCCGCCTGGGCGACCTGGGCACGTGAAAACATGCGTTTCGCTCGAGCCGTTCTCAACACGTCCTCATGCTACACATCCGCCTGGGCGACCTGGACACGTGGAACCAAGCGTCTCGTTTGAGGCATCCTTAACACATCTGCATGATAGACATCCGCCGGGACGACCAGGGTACGTGAAAGCAAGCGTCTCGCTCGAGACATCCTCAACAAATCCTCATGCTAGACATCTGCCTGGGCGACCCGAACGCGTGAAAACAAGCGCCTCGCTCGAGACATCCGCAACAAATCCTCATGCTGGACATCTGCCTGGGCAACCTGGACGCGTGAAGCCAAACGTCTCGCCCGAGACATCCTCAAGACCTGGACACGTGAAAACAAGCATTTCACCTGAGACATTCTCTAAATTCTGGTCCCCAAGAGAAGAACAATCGATAATACAAAACAAGCGCTTCGCTGGAGACATCCTCAAAACATTCTGCAACACATGTGTTTCGCTCGAGTCATCCGCAACGGACGAAATTGTGTACTTTACCATATGTTTCATCGATCGGAATTTCCGAAACCAGCGTTTCGCTCGGGACATCCTCAACATCCGAATCCGCCGGCCCCACGCGACCTCGTCACTTCTCGCAGAATAATTCCGCCGGCCCTACGCAAATCGATTCCGGGTGTGGGCCCCGAAAGGAGAGCCCTGGGCCCGCGCCCTGTCCAGGAGACACCGTTGGCGGGTCGCGGAGGTGGATCGAGGGCCCGTCGCCGGGCGGATCGCGAGGCCGGGTTGCGGGGAAGGTTGCCGGAGGCGTCGCTGGGCGCGGGGCGGCAGGGTGGCGCGGGTCGCGTTGCCAGATGGCGACGACCAGGCGGCGCACTTCGCGTGAGAACGAGGCCCCGCACCGCGGGCCCCCATTCCGGCACGGCGCCCCTGGGCGGTGTAAGAGCGTTCGGCCCCCTTGCCGATGGCGGGCGGGGGGCGGAGAGGGAGCAGGGCGGAGGGAGGGCACGGGGGAGGAGGGTAAGGAGGACGAGAGGAGGAGGGCGAGGAGGGCGAGGGGTATGATGACGACGTGCTGGGAGGAAGACGGGGAGAGGGGGATGGTGAGGAAGAGGAGGATGACGAAGGAGAGGAAGAGAGGGAGGAGAGCAGGAGGGAGGAGGAGAGACGGAAGGTGGGAGGAAGACGAGGACTGACAGGGTGAGACTGCCCGAGGCAGACCCAAGAGTTGTGGGTGCCAGCTCGGAAACTGGAGCAGCACCCACACACCTGCGGTGCTTCAGAAAATCAATCGCGCAACAATGCCACGTCTCTCCTCGAAAGATCGCGAACTCTGTGTTCCTCCTCGCAAAAATATCGTACGTAAGCATGGATGCGTTTCTTGTGCATACTCCCTTTTACCAAACCGGCAGCATTCGCCGATTCGAGAGATTCCCCGGCTGGACATCAAGCTAGTGATACATATACACAAGCAAGAACAATCGAGTACGCTTGACTGTGAAACTCAACTGAATTGAATTGAGCTAGCGCTGGAGCCGAGTGTACCTGAGCAGAGTTTAGCTTTAGCACAACCACATCGTGGTATCCTAAGCTAGATGGTGTTTAGCTAAGAGACGCTAAGCACATACAGTGATGGTTGATGTTTTGTTCTGACGTGGGCTCCCCTGGGGATCTCGACCTGCAGTCCATTCGTGTGTATATACGACGTTGGAGGCGATATGCGCGTAGAGATGATATACAACACGAATGATACGCTAAGGATGACGCACGCTCGTGTAACATTGGCGGGAGAGCGGCAGCACAGAGCGGAATGTGCGAACGCATGCGAGCAGGGTGCTATTAAGAGGGCTAGTGGAGCAAACGAAGGGAAATGACGTGAAAGCCAGACGAAGTGAAGACCACGTTAAACATCTGGCGAAACACGCAATCAAATAGGGAGTGGACCCGGGAAACACTACGCAGAGACGGCGCGAGAGCCTCAGTCTGGAGCTCGTTATCGTGAATCAGCTCCACACATGAATCTCTCTTCTTGGTCTCGACCTAACACCAGGCAGACAACTGCAACTAGCGATGCCAAGAAGTATCGCGACACCGCCAAACATTGCACAACGCTCTGACGTCGACTTCGTTCCCAAGGATCTGAACTCCTGTGCTGGGCAACTGCACGTGTACGTATCTCGCAAGGATGATGGCTCTCCCTTTCGGGAGGTCTTAAACGACAGACTCGAAGCGTAGACAAAAGAATGACAATCACATCATGCCATCAATTATGAACACTTGCTTGTGGACGCCAAGAGTCTAGAACGGAACTCAATTTGCAACATACCGACCAACAACACACGTCATACATCATTGTGCAATTCAACATTATCGACCCACGAACCGGGAACATAATTTAGTCCTGCGAGGCATGGGAACGTTTCCAAGCGCTTCAATTGGGCGATGTGTAGTGGCAGTGCTGAAGATATCAATGATGATATTTTGCCAAAGGCTGTGTTGCGCTGCTCTACGCTGTTCCGCGCCGCATGATGTCGAGCCAAGGACGCACCACGGAACGTGCCAATGGAAATGCCAAAAGACGCGCTGGGTGACATGCCGCGTTGAACTGTGCCGTGCGGTATTGCATTGTGGGTCGAACCGTCGGCGTTAGAATCCTGGCCAGACTGAGTTGGATCTTAAGCTCGAGCTGCCTCAACAAGAAGCTCGAGCTAGTTGCAGTCGAAAAACGCGGGGCGCTCGACCAACTCCACCTCAAGATCCGATGTAATTCCGCAACCCTCGCTCGAGACATCCAGACATAGAGCCAGACGACCAGATATCTCCAAGTGAATCAAGCCTGGACGGGTGAAGACGTGGTTCAAACTCGGGACAACCGTGTTAGATATCCCCCTGCGCGGCCTGGAAAGTGAAAAGACATGGTTCCAGCTCGGGGCAACCATGTTAGATACAGGGAAGCATGAAAACATGTGACTAAAACTTAGGGCCAGCATGTTAGATATCCACCTAGGTGGCCTGGACACGTGAAGAGCACGTGGCTCCAGGTCGGGACCGCCATGTGCTTACGTGCGATACCCCAAGTGGAAATCTGTAAATCACCAGCCGAAGAAATCGTGTCAGGTTGTTGCGCATCTGGTGTAGATGTATTCGTGTTGTCTGGTTGCGGCCCTCCCCACGCCAAGGGCACCCTGACGACGACATGTTTGATGCCCCCCCCCCCCCCCCGTGGGTGGCATGCATACGTAAAAACACGCGTTCTGGATGGGCGTAGCGTGGGTCCCTTTCGCTCCAGAGCGCAGCAAACGCGAAAACACACGGGCTCCTTTCGCCAAAGAACGGAGCAAGCTCGCCCCAAAGCGGACAACAGAAATGAAAACACAAGAGTCCATCTCGCGCCAGAGCGGAACAAGCGTGAAAACACGTGGGCGCCTTTCGCCCCAGAGCGCAGCAAGCGTGAAAGTAGATGGGTCTCTTTTCGCACCAGAGAGAAGCAAGCGTGAAAACACATGGGTCCCTTTCGCCCAAGAATGCAATAAGGGTGAAAACACGTGGGTCCCCTCTAGGAAGCCCCAGGAGGCCTCCCCAGAGCTCCAAGACGGAACGAGCCGAGTGATTATGCATCTACTGTCGATTCGTTGAGTTTGCTCGCTCTGCTTTGTGCCCTCCCTCACACTTGGGAGGGGGGGAGCGCCTCTGAGTGGCCAGGACGCGCGATGACACGAGGGTCCTTGTCGACCCAGGCCGACAGAATCGTGAAATCACGTGGGTCCCTTTCGCTCCAGAGCGCAGCAAACGTAACAACACGTGGGTCCCTTTCGCCCCCGATCGGAAGAAGCATGAAAACACGCGGGTGCCATTCGCCCCTGCACGCAGCAAGCGTTAAAACACGTGGGCTTCTTTCGTCCCGAAGCGGAGCAAGCGTAAGGAAGTGACTTCACGCGTGCTCCGCCCGGAGGCGAAAGGAACCCACGTGTTCTCATTCTTGCTCTGCCATTGGGCGACTGGGACCCGCGTGATTTCACGCTTGCCGCGCCCCGGGGCGAAAGGGACCCACGTGTTTTCACGCCTGTTCCGCCCTGAAGCGGAAAAACTGGGGCGAAAGGGACGGCCTCTCCACTTCTCCAAAACGAGCGTTTCGCTCGAAATATCCTCAACATTTCTGCACGCAAGACGCGCCATCCTCGAGCGGGGACGCAAAGTGTCGACATTTCTTTATCTCTTCTACAAAATATTATTGTATACAAACCGTGTCATGTATTACGGATCCTGCGGAAAACGCTCCGCACTCTTCTTTTACGGGGGGAAATCAAGGTCAGCGGACCTCGTTATGTATCGCGGATCCGAGATGGGGGGCGCACTTTCCTCGAGCGGGCACGCGCTAAACGCATGTTGTAAAAACAACATGGGGCTTTACATCGTTGTTGATCGCGAGAAATTCCGCCCGCCTGACCCCAGAGGTGCAACCAAGGACAAGTTCACGAAGTAAGAGAACCCTGGGCCTAAGCCCTTTCCAGGAAGAAACGATGTCACAGTGTGTTCATGCTGTGGGCAGCCATGCAAAGCCAGACCTATTGAATGCAATCCTTCACGCTCCACTCGAACTCATCAAGATGATCACACATGCAACTGATGATAAATAACATGGTGAATTCAAGGTGCACTCCACCATACAAGATGAGAAGGGAAGAGCAAGTCCCAAATGAACGCACCTGCTTCTCATCCAGCAACTCAGATATCAACGTGTTGATAGCCTGCCGGTTACATGCGTATGTCCGTCCCTGCATGCGACGACCGCAAACCTGTTCCGCCTTTAAACTCCCCTTGCGATCGAACCGGAAAATTTCCCCTATTCGTGGAAAACGAGTGCGACTGTCATAAGGCACCGAACTCTATCCACCGACGCATTTCTGGCCCTGCACTGCAATTTGCACAAGAAACAGGTCCTGGTGTATACGGGATCCTGGCGTACACAATATACACGCTTCGCTGTTTCCTGGCAAACGATATCACAAGGTACACTCCACACCACCCCGACGTCGCCCCCGACCATCAATGCCTTGAAATTGAGAAACAGCCCGCCACTGGTCATGTATATTTTCCAGTTTCCGATTTCATGGGATCGGGGTGTCTGAAGCGCGCATTCAAGAGCCCCCACCGCTGTCCAGAAGACGTCGGCGGATCCGAGGCAGGACTCGCTGGCGACATGGGGTGAGACACGCAAGGGGCAGGACAGCACAGAGAAGCGGAGCTGAGTTGCAAATAACGAAACGTTCAAGGAGACACCCATCTAACGAAATCCTCCTCCTCCTGAGGTTTGGGAGAAGCTGTATGCGCGACGAACGTGAACTGACGTGATGTCTCTGCCCGTTTCCGTCCGAGTGCGCAGTTCACAAGGCTGCTATGTCACAAGCATGTATGAAACATGATCGGCCCACGAACCCCCGAAGAGACTGAGAACTGCGAGGCACGGAACCCTTTCTATGGACCTCAACTGCAAATACAAGTATGCATACCAGGGGGACATGCCAGGGGACGCGCCGCGGAACCTCCCAAGGGACGCGCCAGGGGACGCGCCAGAAGGCGCGCCAAGGGACATGCCATGGGGACGCACCGCGGGACGTGCCAAAGGGACGCGCTACGGAACGTGCCAATGGACGCGCCACGGAACGTGCCAAGTTGCAAAGCTGAATGTATCGATCCTGATGTACCGTACCAAGGGCTGTGCTGTGCTGCGCCGTGCTGACTTGCGATGTGCCATGCCGCGGTTGTGCTCTGTAGCAATGTGGATCGAGTCCTCCTCTGCATCCGAGTCCTGACCGAACTGATCTGGATCTTAAGCTCGCGCTACCTAAGCACATAATAGCTGCCCCTGAGCTAATTGACAGGGGGGCATGCCAAGGGGACGCGCCGCGGAACATCCCAAGGGGACGCGCCGCGGAACCTCCCAAGGGACGCGCCAAGGGACGTGCCATGGGGACGCACCGCGGGACGTGCAAAAGGGACGCGCTACGGAACGTGCCAACGGACGCGGGGTGCGACGTGCCAGGGGAACTCGCCACTGGACGCGCCACGGAACGTGCCAGGGAACATTATAGGGGACGCGCCAGGGAACGTGCCAAGGAACGCGTCAGGGAACGTGCCACGGGACGTCCCTGACCCAAGGCCAAGATCCCGCGTAAATTACAAACGTCCGCGCTCCCAATGCCACGATCCATCGTAACGCTGCGTCCGCGCTCCCAGGGCCACGATCCCTGGTAAAACACTGCGTCCGCTCTCCCTGGGCCACGATCCCTCGTAACCTACGCTGCATCCGCGCTTCCAAGGCCGCGCTCCCTCGTGAATTACGCTGCGTCCGTGCCCCGAGGGCCACGTTCCCTACGAAACTACGCTGCGTCAGCCCCCAAGGGCTATGATCCCTCGTAAAGTACGCTGCGTCCGCGCTCCCAGGGCCGCGCTCCCTCCCGAATTACACAGCGTCCGCGCTCCCAGGACCACGTCCCCTAGTGAATTACGTTGTCCGCCCCCCCAGGGCCAAGGTCCCTCGTAAATTTCACTGCGTCCGCGCTCCCAGGGCTACGATCCATTGTACAATACACTGCGTCCGCGCTCCCAGGGCAACGATCCCTTGCAAATTACGCTGCGTCCGCTCTCCCAAGGCCACGATCTCGCAAAAAGTGCGCTGCGTCCGCGCTCCCAGGGCCGCGCTCCCTCCTGAAATAAACAATGTCAGCGCTCTCAGGGCCACGTCCCCTCGTGAATTACCCTGTGTCCGCCCCCTCAGGGCCAGGATCCATTGTAAATTATACTGCGTCTGCTCTCCCTGAGCCACGAGCCCCGTCCAGGCTCCGAGGACCACGATCCCTTGTAAATTACGCTGCGTTCGCACTCCCAGGGGCCCCTGGGGCATCCTCGAGCATCCAGGTGTTTTGGAAGTCTCCAAAACAAGCGTTTCGCTCAAGACATCCTCAACACATTATGCAAAACAAACGGTTCGCTCGAGACATCCGCAACAAACGAGCATGCTCACTTTACCCTCTGTTTTATCGATCGGACTTTCAAATCGAAAACAAGCGTTTCGCTCGGGACATCTTCAATTTCTAATTCGCTGGCCCTACGCGACCTCGTATCTATCGCAGAATAATTTCGCCCGCCCGTCTCAAGACGCTTCTGTGGATAATCAACTAAAAAGTAATCCTGGGCCGACGCCGATTCCGGAACAAAAATAGGTATCCGTGCCCCTGGAGAGAGCCTATCTATAGGCACATACGAGAAAACACATGGCCCCTGGAGAGAGCCACGCTATGGGCACATACTCGAAAACACACGGATTCGTGTCCCTGGAGAGGGCCAATCTCTAGGCACATACGTAAAACATGATCGACCCACGAACAGAAAACATGGATATAGAAATGTAATACATGGCAACGTTTCAAAGACTCCTGATTGACCGGCGGGCAACTGCAATGCTGAATGTATCGATCTTGCTGCACCGTGCCGAAAGCTGTGCTGTGCTGCGCCGTGCTGACTTGCGATGTGCCATGCCGCGGTTGTGCTCTATAGTGTTGTGGATCGAGTCCTCCTTTGCATCTGAGTCCTGACCGATCTGATCTGGATCTTAAGCTCGAGCTGCGTGAACACATAGTAGCTGCCCCAGAGCTAACTCACAGGGGGGCATGCTAGGAGGACACGCCACGGAACGTCCCAAAGGACGCGCCACGGAACGTGCCAGGGGACGTGTCATGGGGACGCACCGCGGGACGTACCATGGGGACGCACCGCTGGACGTGCCAATGGTGGACGTGCCACGGGACGTGCCAATGGACGCGCCGCACAACGTGCCAGGGGGACTCGCCACAGGACACACCACGGAACATGCCAAGGAGCGTGCCAAACTGCAATGCTGAATGTATCGATCTTGATGTACCGTGCCGAAAGCTGTGCTGTGCTGCGCCGTGCTGAACTGCGATGTGCCATGCGGCGATTGTGCTCTAGTGTTGTGGATCGAGTCCTCCGTTACATCCGAGTCCTGACCGAACTGGTCTGGAGCTTAAGCTCGAGCTGCCTGAGCACGTAGTAGCTGCTCCAGGGCTAATTGATAGGGGGAACATACCAGGAGGATGCTCCGCAGAACGTCCCAAGGGACGCGCCAAACGACGTGCCAGGGGACGTGCACGTGCCACGGGGACGCACCGCGGGACTTGCCAAGGGGACGCGCTACGGAACGTGCTGGCGACAAGCGTTTCGTTCGAGACATCCTGCCAAAATCCTCATGCTAGACATCCGCCTGGCCGACGTGCAAACAAGCGTTTCGCCCCACGCATCCGAAACACATCCTCATGCTAAACATCCGCATGGGCGAACTGGACACGCGACATCATCAACACACATTCATGTTAGACGTCCGCTCCAGGCTTCCAGGAAGATCACAGGAGGCCCATGTTATATACCCACGAGGTGGCCTGGAAACGTTAAAGCACCTGGTTCCACCTTGTTAGATACTCCCCTGGGAGGCCTGGACACATAAAACCACGTGGTTCCAATTCAGGACAGTCATGTTAGATACCCCCCTGTGTGGCCTGGACATGTAAAAACACGTGGGGCCAGCTCTGGGCACCCATGTTAGATACACCCCTGGGTGGCCTGGACACGTTGAAACATGTGGTCCTTGCTCGGGGCAACCGGGTGCCATCGCGCGCGGGCCTTCGCCGGGGCCCTGAGCCGGGGCGATCTGCGCGGGGCGCATGGGCGGCGGCATTGCAAGGGCCAACCAAGGCGCCGGGGTTGCTCGAGAGCTGTCCGCGGGAAGCCAAGCTCGAGCATCCGGGGGGCGCGGCGGGCCAGTCGCGACGGTCGCCGCGGCTCGCGGCGCGAGCGGGCGGGGAGGGCGAATCTAACGGCGGGAGCCCGCCGCGCAAGGGGATCCGATCGGGCGGCGCCCCGGCGGCCGCCCTCGCGCCTGGCCCGCGCGCCGCCGACGGCGACGCGGCAAATGCGCAGCCTGGAAGTTGTCGCTGGCGCTGCTCTCTGCGAGGCGGCGCGGCTGCCCAGCCCCGCCATCCGGGGCGTCGCTGGCGGGCTCTGCGGCAGCGGCTCAGCCCAGCGACCCCTCGCCCTCTCGACCCAAGCAGTGGCTCGCGGCGCTCGATTCTCTGCCCGTTCCCAGGCGGGGCGCCCTGGACAGCCGACCTGGCCCAGGCGATCATCCAGACGATGACTAAGATGAAGGCGCCTGGCTACAACTGCTGCCGGGCAATCGCAGAGCTGCACATGCTGCCCTCGGAACTGCGCGTATGCGTCGCGGAGCTCTTCGAGGGCGTCGAGCAGACCGACCGTCGGCTCTGGTAATTGCGTTAGCCCGATGACACACTGCCCCCCGACCGACCCCGGCGACGGCGGCCCCATGGACCGAAGGCCAATGCGGCTGCCCCCATGCTGCACCGCGAGCGGGCCGCAGGCCGGGAGCAGCGGTTGCGCGATGGCGCGCGGCCTGGGGCGACGCCGACGGCTGCGCCGGGTCCGAGGAGTTCGCGCGGGACCTCGCGCTGGAGCTCGAGGCCGCACAAGCAGCTGGAGATGCCATCTCTGGCAACGCCCTGGAGTGGCGCAAGGCCTGCGACCGCGTCAGCCTGCAGCTCCTGGAGCGCGTGCTGACGCGCGCCGGCGTTTCCGCGTAGATACTCGGCCCGCTCCTGCCCACCGACTCGGCGCCCCGAAGGCTGCGCGTTGAGGCCCTCGGCAGCCCGAGGGAGCCGACGAGCGGGGGTCCCCCCTGGCTGCGTCTTCGTGCTCGGCGTCCTGGTCAGGCCGCGGCGCCGGCGCACTGGGCGCTTGCGGGATGGTCTGAAGCGCAGCGCGCACGTCGACGACCTCACGCCGAGGGCGCGCGGCGACCCGACGACGCCGCCAAGGCAGTCGCGGAGGCCCTGCAGGTCACCCGGTCTTGCGAGGCAGACGTGGACTGGCGGCTGCACGAGGTCAAAAGTATACAAATATGCCAACTTGGCCTCGGTGCGGCGTTGGCTGCAGCATAAGATGCCTTCGTTTTCCGCCGGGGCCAACATCTGCGACCTCGGGGTCGTCGCGGTCGCCGGCAAGCGGCGCAAGCGCCCTGCTGTGGCCGCGACGCGGGTGAAGCTGGCCTACGGCCGCTCTGTGCGCCTTCGCCGCCTGTCCGTGCCACTCCGCCGGCGATGTCTTCTGGAAGCACCCACCGGCACGGACGCGGGCTCCGGCGGCTCCTCGCGCGGTCGCCCGGCCGCTGGCGAGCTCGAGCGGCTGCGCCTTGCTGCCAGGGCCGCCGTCGGCCGCGGGCCCAGGGCGGCCGCCGAAATCGTGCTCGGCGCGCTCAGCCCCGCGTGGCGCCTGGTCCCCAAGGCGGCGGCGAGCGTCGCCCCAGTGCTGTAGGCAGCGCGGACGCTCCGGGGGTGTCAGCTCGACCTCTACTCGAAATTGTAGCGTTGCCTGCGCTGCTCGCTGCCCTTGCGGAGGCCACCGGGGGCGAGGACCCGCAGCTCTCGCCCCAGGCCGTGCTGCTCCCAGATGCGCCCCGTCGCAAGGTGTGGAGAGATGGGGCACGCCTCCACCGCGTTGACCGGCTGCTTGCGCGAACGGCATGGGGCGGGCCTGCGGGCCCAGAGTCCGGCAGCTCTCAACCTCACGGGCCTGGTCGATGGGCTGCAGACCGCGCAGCGGGCCGAGGACACTGCCGTGGTGGCTGCGGCTCGCGTTATCGGCGGCCCAATCGAACTTGCCTCGGGAAGCCAGTGCGTCGTGCGGGCGTGCGCGCAGATAGTGGCTGGCGCCGACGCGCGGGACTGGGAAGACGCCGACCTGTGGCAACAGGTGGCGGGCGCCGTGCACAGCGGACGACTCCGGGCCCGCTGGGTGCCAGTGCAGAGGACGACTGGCAGATATGCGGCGCCTGGGGCTGAGCGAGCGGGGCCGCCTCGGCAACGCGGTGGCCAACGGCAACGCTGGCGCCGCAGCTGCAAGTCGGGCCCCGCCTCCTGAGCTGGTGCGCTCGCGCCGCCGGAAGCTGGAGCTGCTGGAAACTGCGCAGCGCGCCCTTGCAGCCGCGTAGCAGGCCCTCTAGGCGGCGGCGCCACCGGCCGCGCGCCGCCGGCGGCGCGACTGGCGCGGAATCCGCCGCGGGGCTCGGGCGCGCGCCACGTCTGCCCTGGCGGCAGGCTCCACCGCCTACCGGCCGTCGCCAGCGCCCTGCCCGCGCCAGACCGCTGCGGGCACGCCTGTCAGCAAAAGGCGAAATGCTGACCGCGATCTTCGCCGGATGCGCTGGCGCGCGGGCCCGAAGGCGTCTTGTGCCTCCGCTGCGGCGGCAGCGTGGCGGCGGCAGCAGATATGCTCAGGAGCGGGTGCCCATCGTGGCGGGAGCGTCTGCTGGCGCGGTGCCAGGAGGCTTTGCTCTTGGGCGACCTGCCCTACGCCGGGGGCAGCCCGGCGGTTTTTGCACGCCTGGCGGTGCAGTCGATCGCGCAGCTGCCCAAGGTGCCGGACGAGGCGCTGCTGGTCTGGGCGCCCGCGGCTGCGCGCAGCGCCTGACGTCGCGAGTCAAAACGTAGCCCACTCTTCTCCCGTCAGCTATCATGGGTATCGTTTCTGGATGGGCAAACCCAGACATGCGACGTCCTGATTTTTTCAGGACGGCGTCCCTGGAAGTCCCGACCCGTTCCCCGGGAACGGTTTTTCGTCCTGATTCGTTGTTTTACGGTCCCGAGGCCCAGCGAGGCCCCCGGGGGCAGAAAAGAGCCAAAAACCTCCAGTCCTGATTTTTATACGACGTTATCATGTCTGGGAATAAGGAACCCGTGGTTGTAAAAGTGCCCCGCCCGCCCCATGGATCTGTGGCTGGCCTATACGCCTCTGGCATCCTGTCTTCCTCCTCCTCCTCCTCCTCCTCCTCCTCCTCCTCCAGCCCCTCCTCCAGCCCCTCCTCCTCCTGCTCCAGCTTCTCCTCTTCGAGCTCCTCCTCCTCCTCCTCCTCCTGAGCCGCAGTCTCCCCCCTGAAGACGTCCAGCAATAATGCTCAACAAATACACCCTGAGATCCGACGCTGCGAACGAAAACAAATAATCACATCCAAAAACCCGTACCCCATCTTTCTGTGGAAACAGACCGATATGTGAGGTCCCTGGGGAACGAAACAGGGCGACATCGCCCAGTGTGGGAACCTTGCAGCGTGCAAATCTCTGTGGCAATATTTGAAATAGATCAATCTGTGAGGGTCACGGGGCCCGTCCCGAAACAAGGCGACATCGCCCAGTGTGGAAAAATTGCAACGCCGAAGCCTCCAGGTTGCTCAAATACTATGCGTGTAGCCTAACCACCACACGATGACAACAATCCGAGTCAGCGATCGGTCCTGCTCTCTTCGCTCAAACCCCCTCTGGCCTGCGGGCCGCAGCCCCTGATCCACACCGAAGAGAAATATAACATGCCTCTGATGGCCGCTCCCGGCCGCCATCGCGGGCGGGTCCGTGAAAGGAGACGACCCTGCAGTGCAGAGAGGGGGAGGAGGAGGAGGAGGAGGAGGAGGCGGAGGAGGAGGAGGAGGAAGAAGAAGAAAAAGAAAAAGGGAGGATAAGGAGGAGAGAGGAGGAAGAGGAGCCGGAAGAGGAGGAAAGGGGGAGGGGAAGGAGGAGGAGGCGGAGGAGCAGGACGGGAAGGAAGGAGGGAGAGAAGCAGGAGGAGGACGTGCGAGGTGGTGCCTCCTTGACCTTCGTCAGCGGGTCCAGGCGCACGGCCACCGAGAGCGCCAGCAGCTTCCTGCACCAAATCGTGCTCCCTGTGATGGCATTGCCGATCGCGTGCGCCGTGCAAGCCGGGGGTGCTCGACTTGAACAATTATGTGGCCATCTTGTTGGCTCCCGCGAGTTGGCGCTTATCGAAGCTGCATCGACGCTGATCGATACGAGACGACGCCAATCGACACACTACATCGACACCAAAACGCTATCGCATTGGACAAAATGCTAATCGACTCTAAAGCACGAGACCTCCCCGGAATAAAAAAACAACAACAGATTTTTCAATATCCAAAACAACGGATGGCGAATCTCAATGACTTCGCGCCTTAATAATTCGCCGGCCCAACGGGCCAGAGGCGTGTCAAGATCTCTGGTAACTGCTGAACAATATTTCTAGTTCGCGCGCGCGGGGCGGCCCCTGGGGGGCCCCGGACGAACAGTACCCCGGCTGACCAATCGACTACCCCCCTCCCGCCCCAAGGTTTATATATGTATATATGTTTCAACACCACTGAGGAGGCGGCCCAGAGGTGAGGGTTTTGGTAACGCTGAGGGGGGAGACCCCTCAGCAGACGCACGTTTGGCGCAAAAACATTGCGACCAGGGAACTAGTCTCCGTCCCTCAGTGGGGGGAGGAGAGTGGGGTAAACGACGGGCGGAGCGGCTGGGTTCCCAGACCGCCCCAGCGCCCGAGGTCCCCACAGGAAATCCTTGTGCGACGGACGCAAGGGGCCCGAAAGGACAACCCAAGCCGTGCCCCAAGGACTAACACCCAAGGGGAAAAAGAAAAGGAGGTGCGGGGGGGGGAGGGGCACCGACGGCAGGGGGAACCCCAAAGCTCGGGTTCCAGGGAAGGCTGCGTAACCTGCACCCCCCGCCTGTACGAAGCCCTCTCCCCGAACGACCCCCGCCGACCTGGACAAGGGAAATACCTACGCCTGTGGCAAGCATCGGTCGGGGCGGACGACAATCCCACTCCCGTGCAAGGTACGCAGGGTAGGCCGCTCCACACGTGCGGTGCACCTTTTTCCCATCACTGGGGCGCCTGACGCTCGTACAGAACGCGCACACACATAAGAAGGTGAAAGTGAAAAGTAACTAACGCCACGGCCAAAGCAGGCACATCCCTGGTGTAAAGAACGCCAGGGCGATAAGCAAAACCTGGGGCGTAGCAAATGAAAGGGCGGACCACAAAAGGGGGGGGCCCAAGGCTCGGGTTCCATGGCAGGCTGCGCAACCTGCACCCCCTTTCCGGATCCTATGTTCAGCGCGCCTTCCCCCACAACTGGGGTGCCTGACGCGCGTGCAGCACGCGGATACACACAACATAAGAGAAGAAGGACGTAGGACGCCACGGAAAACGCAAAGCTTAGCCCTGGTGTAGAGAAGGCCAGGACGATGAGCGATACCTGGGGCAAAGCAGCGGTCAGGGCGGACCGCTGAGGAACCGCATTCGTGCCAAGCCCCAGGTATAATACTAACGAACGTGCGGCGCCCCTTACCTCGCAACTGGGGCGCCTGATACACGAGCAAAATGCGCTCGCACCCGTGCAATGCAACACGGTAGCTCGCCAAAAAGGCACTATGCAGTGAAAAGGAAGGCAAGACTCGACAAGATGTCGGTGCCCCAAAGCTCGGGTCAAAGGCAGGCTGCGTAACCTGCGCCGCCACGAACACGAGATCAAACCCCAGATCGAACCTGCAACGCGCCAAGGCGTGACAGCGGTCGTCGCCGCAAGAGAAGGGTGGGCGCTCCTTCCCCCTGAAGCGGGGTGCCTGACAAGCGTGCGAGGAGCGCGCACACACACACACACACACACACGTTCAAATTTACAAGATGATCCGACGCCAGGACGACTCGGCCATGCCCACCCCCGGAGCAAATAACGCCAGGACGGTCAACGAGCCCCACCCCCGGTGTGGGCCAGCCGTTAAGATGACAAAAGTCGGCACGCAAAATGAACAAGAAACTGATCCGAATCGCCCGAGAACACTTGGTCGCGCTGCTGCGCGCCTATCTGGCCCGACGCCTCGGCTTGCGAGAGGGAGGCATGGCGTCGGGCGATCGAACTGAGCCCCAGAGACTGCGCCAAAGCCTTTGCTACATCCTGCTGTCTGGCCTCGTCTTCCGAGTCCGCGTCGGGACGAGGGCCTGACGGGAGAATGTGTCTGCGCGGGCCACGGGGGATATTGTCCAGGTCGGCTGACCAGAGGGGGCATCCGACGGAAACGGCAACCCGTTTGGGATGTCCCCTTTTGCTGACCATGGACCAGACCCTTTTACCGAAGCTCGTGGATTTGCCGGGGGATTTTTCTCGCAAGCCCTTGTACCTCCCGTGAGAGCTGCAGGCCTTGCAGGAGGTGCAAATGATAAAAATAGCTCCATCAAACAATTCTAGAGCAAACAGACATGGCCAAAACTTCGAATTTCGTTTAACAGCAGCTCACGTTGGCCAGGACAGGGAAGGACCACGGGTTTAGATGGCCGCTTCTCGCGGCTGACGTGCAAACAATTCGAGCACTTCCAGACAGAACCATAGTGAAACCAATCGTGCATTTCCTGTGGGAATCTGTCTGGCTTGGGAGGACGAACGCATTCAACCTCGCCAAACTCTGTCAACGCAGACAACTTGGGCAAAAGGTGCATGGCCAGAAGACAGAAAGCACGAGCAAAGTTAATATCCCGCCGGGTTTCCTCCTCGAGGTCCCTGCCCGAGGGGTGGCGGGCAAGCGCTCGCTTGGCCAGCTGATCGACCTGGTCGTTCCCAAGCCTCCCAAATCGCTGCTCACTCGAAATGGACTCAGATTCGATCGATTGGTGTGGTCGAGCATGAGAAAGGACAATTAAATGCTTGAAGCCCTCGGCAGCGCGCGCTTGTGACATGTGGCCTGAGTAGGCCTTTTTGTCGCTAAGCTGGGCAGCGCGCGCCCGCGCGAAGGAGATCGCAACATTTTGGTCATCAGAAATCATCGTGCTGGGACCCTCCACGAGCTGGGCCCCGGCGAGAAAAGCACACCATTCACCCGCCTGGGGGGTCTGGGGCATGTGGGCCCATGCAGGCCCAGAGGCTGAGGCCAAGAGCTCCTGGTCGGGGCTGTAAAGCGCAACGCTCCAAGAGGCTCTAGACAGTTCTTGAATCACCCGTCTGGAACAGGAACCGTCAACAAAAACATAACACCTTCAACACACACCTGGCTGGGGGGTTAGACTGTGCCAAACTAAGCCCAGGGAGACGTCATCCATTTGCACAGGAGGTGGGCGGCGGTCTCCAGGGTGAGGAAGGCTCCATGAGTGACGACGAACAGCTTGTCTGAGGAGGAAACATAATCAGTAAGGAACCCCAAGAGTTCCTCCCCTACCAATTCTTCACGTTCCACGGCGGGCTTCGGGCACTTGTAAAGACGATTGAAGATCGAATCGGAAGGGCCACCGCAGAGCTCGCACTCGAGCGGAAACTGATAAGCTTTTCTGCGGGCCTTCATACGAGTCCAAATCCCTTCGCAAGCACAGCATCACAATAATCCTTTCTGGAGAGGGGTGTACTTGGAGGAGGACGGGTAGGAGGAGACAACGTCGTAGCAGAGCCTGCCGTGCACGGAGCAGTGCTTGTGCGCTAAATCGCGCTCGAGTCTCCTAAGGGCGGCCGCGCGAAGGTGAGCCCTGAGAGGGGTTGGGGAAGTGAAGAACAGCTCGTGTATGTGGCCGAGATCATCCGGCAGACGATTGAACTCAGGCATTTCCCGGCCCAGTCTTTGAAGCGCAAGGGGCATTCCAAAAAGGGGGCCCGAGACCCCCCCCCCAAAAGAGCGGGGAGGATAATCAAGCACGTTTTTCCACCGCCGTCTGAGGGAAGGAAGAGGCAAAGCCGCCTCGTGCAAACTGTTCACCGAGGCCCACAGCTCACGGTGCCATCTACAAACCACAGAAACCTGGGTGATCCAAGTGGGGTCTCCTTACAGGAGCATGGGGACAGACAAAGATCGCTGACCAAAGGGAGGCTTGATCAGGCGACCCAGACTCCGCCGGAGGGGCAGGACACCCGAAGGGGACAAACCGTAGCACTCCGCCCCATAAGAGGAGACGGGGAGGGGGCCAGCGACCCAAATCCTACGGAGGCGCTTGCGGTTGGGAACTTTGGCGTACCTATCCAAGCGCTTGGCACGGTTGACCCCATCCAGCTGTCTGCGTTTGGCACGAGCGTTCTTACCTCGGTGCCTAAAAGGGGGTACCTTGGGTATCGCCAACTCCTAAATTCACTCCCGAAGAAATCAGAGGCCCCGACAGTTCTAACCCCAACCCGCCCTGGATATCCAGGCCGACGGTCTTGGAGCTGCACATCAGCATGGCCTTGTCGGCCGAGAGAGTGGCACCAATATCGTGTGTTGTGTTTTGAAGGGCAAGATCTCCTTGCACAACGCCCGCGACCACTTCACGGTGGGTGCTTACCGCTGCGATACTGCTACTGTCGATGTAGAGCTTGAAATCCGTGTTCGGACTCCAGGCAATGGAATCAAGAGGCCCGATACTGTTCACTCGTATCATAGTGGTAATTAGCCATGCTACAACCCGCGGCAACACCGAATCTAGCGTAAGCGGCACTGGTGATCATCACCTGGGGGCACACATGCCGAGCATAACTGTAAGCACGAATAGCGAGCCTGCTGACAGCCAGGGGGAAGCTGTGGGCAATACATCTGGCCTGGAGCTGCTGAAGAGGGAGAGTTTCGGAATACTTGACGAAATCCCAGAAAGGTGGTTACACGAAACGAGGCCCTGAGCAACTTCTCCCTCGGCTCGAAGAAGCTGGCGCCAGACTGTGTCCCCCGCACCAGTGAAGCTGCCCGCGGAGAAATAACTACGAGAATGTGCGCGTTCCCGGGCCTTCGGGCCCGGGAACCGCATGGGCCTTCGGGCCTTAGGGCCCCGCATGGGCCCCGCATCAGCGATGGGCCTTCGGGCCCTAGCCCAAACTCTGTAAGGAGAGCAGAAAACACCAATGGGCCTTACTCCCACGGGGAGCTTGGGGATCAAATGCATCAGAATGATTTCGATCTGCGCAGGCAGGAGACCAGAGGTTTCCATGACCTGGAAGAGGGAAAGCAGACAGTTAAGCCCTTGGTCGCCACCCAAAGTGACGGATGTGAAAGCCATCGGAGGCCACAGCCGACCTCTCTTTGTGCCGAAGACAGATTGATCGAACCGCGTCCAGCTCGAGCGACGGCAAAGGAGGAGCGGCCTCCACACGGGCGGGGGCAGGCGGGGGAGTGGGCGAAGCCCTCCAAAGACCATGATATCGAGTGGCTCCAAAATTCAGAATACCCTGCGGGTCGCTAACCACGCGCCCACTACACTCCAGCACCGTAGAGGCCGCCAAGGGGCGGGGGCTTTGGTACACAGGTGAACATTTCTCCCCCCTTGGTCCACACCTCTCAAGAGCCAGGCTCGCCAGCTCTGGGAGGAAGAGTTTCGAGCCATCATCTTCTCGCAGAACTACAGGGCCTGGCGAACGGTGGATCGGAACATGCTGATCCTACAACCGAACCCCTCGGAAGCCCAAGACGCTCCCAAAAAGCCCCCAAGACGGCCCCAAGAGGCCCCAAATAGCGCTCCAGGGCCGGCGGAATGAGCGAAATAATAACATGGCGAAACTCAAACAAAAACTTCGTGCCTGAAAAATCTTGAGGCGAATCTGCAAACCATTTACGCGCCTTAGGAATCCCCAACGAAAACTCCACTGGAGATTTTCCAGAGATCTTCAAACAAATCTGCCGGAGGTGTCTGCACGCTGGAGATCTTCAGGAGATCAGCTGAAGACTTTCCAGAGATATCTGTACGCAAGAGATTTGCCAGAGATTTCCCTTATTTTTGTTCCGGAATTTCTGGGCGCCGGAGATTGTGTGAAGATTTTCCCGGAGATTTGTAATATGCCAGGAATGTTCCGAACATTCTCCCAGACCCCGGAGATTTTACAGCCCGAGAGTTGTCCGATGATTTTGGGCATGCCCACATCATTACACGTTGGAAATTCCCCCCGCGATTTTCTGGAGATTGTTCATCCAGAGGGCCAGTCGCGTTTGCCATACTCACCCAATCTGACTGTAACCACGGAACTGCGAGGGTACCCAAGGCTCCCATGATTTGCAAATGTTTTCCATTTTCGTCATGATGCCGCTGTTCCTTGTTGTCTGTTCGTTCTGCAATTGCTGCAAGACGACGCCAACACGATAACGGCCCACGAAATTACCAAAACACCGCTTAACTCGGGACCTGGTGCAGGAATTGCGTCAGCCTGCTCGGCTCGGCCACGGTCTCGTCGGCCATGTCTCGAGGAGACGTGAGGACTCGGGTTCGGGGGACTCGGGTTGACCTGACGGGGCCGTCACGATAACGACGAGACCCAGAAATTTGACGCGAACTCCTGCTGCGACGGTCCCGTCAAAAAGCGTCGGCAAACCCGAGTTCTGGCGATCTCGAGTACTATACGAGACCTATGTTGCTTCACATCAGCAATTTGGCCCCTGCTGACTTTTTCAAAATAATAGATTGGGATGAAACCCTGCCGCTGGATATATCGAGCACTGTTGATCACAACACAAACGCTCCTGCGAGCCCCCGCCAAAATGGCAAGAAATGGTAAGCTCAGATCCGCATGGCTACATTGCAACCGAACCGCTTGACCACCATCTCGACCGAACTGGCGGAATTCGACCACGCGTCCGACAAAATGCGTTCGACGAGGGATGCGCTGCACAATGCCCCGGCCACGGGCAGCGCTACGAGGGAAAGCGGGCCCTTCGAGGTGTCACTTTCAGCGCCCCTGAAAGTGACACCTCCCAGGGCCCACTTAAAGAGCACCAGAAAGGCTCCAAGAAGGCCCCGAGAAGGCCCCAGGGCGGCACCAAGAGGGTCCCCAGAGGGACCCAAGAGAGGCCCCAAGAAGGGCCCAAGAGGGCCCTCCGCGGTGTCCCTTTCAACTCCCGTGAAAATGACACCTCCCAGGGCCCACTTAGGGCCTCAGAAAAGCTCTAAGAAGGCCCCGAAAGGGCCACAGAGAGCCGCCCTGGGTTCAACTCCGCATGGCGGAGTTGGAAGCGATAACTTCAATACCCTACTGGAGGCCTCTTAAGGGCCCTAAGACGGCACTGAAGAACCCCTATCGGGGCTTTTTCAAAAGCAGAGGAGGGCGCAACAAGGGGCCTCAGCGAGCCCCTGGTCTAACTCCACCTGGCGGAATTGGAAGCGATATCGACCGGCGCCTTCATGGAGCCGCTCGGAGCTTCCAAGACGACTCCAGAAGGCCCCAGGAGGGCCCCAAGAGGATCGAACAACGATTCCTGGAAGTGCACCAGTGAGACCCTTGTTGACCTCCGCCTGGCGGAGTTGGAAGCGACAATTTGCAGTGCCCTCTTGGGGCCTCTGGGGGGCCCCTCAGAAAGCTTTGGGGAGCACAGTGAAGGCCTTCGCAGGGCCGCGTGAGAGCCGTACCAGGGCCGCATGTGTGCGCGGATGGGGGCGACGAGTGCTGACGCTGACGAATATGAGAATGATGAGGGCGATCAAGGCTGGCCCGAAACAAATCCTGGCGCCATTGCAGGCCGCCGATTATCGGCCACGCCGCCAGGACGACGCCAAGCAACAAAACGACACCAACCAACAAAACGACACCAACCAACAAACCAACAAATCGACACCGACCAACAAAAGGACACCAAGCAACAAAACGACACCAAGCAACAAAACGACACCAACCAACGAAACGACACCAACCAACAAAACGGCACGAATCAACAAAACGGCACTGACCAACCAAACGACAAATCACTTCACGACACCAATGAACAACGCGAAATCCACCGACCGCCAACCAAACATAAAATCAACCGACACAACGAAACCAACCCATAGAGCCAGACCAACCACTGGATTCGTGAGTCGGGGTAGTCATGGAAGTGAGCCGCTGCAGCCCGCGGAAGCCATTAACAGTGACCAGAGCACCGCAATGCAGCAGCGTCCCCGGGCGGCGGCGGGAGTCTCGGATCTCCCGCGGGACTGGAGCGTAGCGAGTTCGTCCTGGGTCCGGTTTAGTGAAGTGAAGAATTTCGGGGTGCTTGCATGGCAAAAACCTTCACTTCACTAATCTGGGGCCCCTGGAGCCCCAGGGCGTTTCAGGTCCCCTCGCTGTCTGGGTAGTCCAGGGGGCGCAGTGGCGGCTTACCAGAGGCCCTGTTCCCTAGCCTCACTTGCTTTCACCCGTGGTGCTCG
>CAUYUJ010006557.1:932500-1027500 GCA_963575745.1 Prorocentrum cordatum
CCCGAGGAAAAACAAACATATATGGCACATTCGCATCTTGGGCTTCCACGAGGCCTACAACAGCCCAAGCAGCATCCAACATCCACCCCCTACAGCCCCAGAGGCTTTCAAGAGGGCTCCATGACGGCCTCCGGGCGCCCCGCGAAGGCCCCAGAAACCATAGCAACAGCCCTGGAGAGCCGCAGGACGGTCCCAAGAGGGCCCCAAAACGGGCCAACAGGGTTCTTAAAAGGCCTCCTGGTCGGCCCAAGTGGTTCAACATTGCCCCAAGTCGTCCAACCTTGCTTCCCGACAGCCCTACAGGCCCCCAAAGGGAAACGTCCAAGTTTAGCACATTCGCTTCTTGGCCCCCACAGCAAACCAAAAAGCCCCCAAATCAATTCAAGGAAACCCCATATGCCTCCGAGAGGGCCCCCAGACGGCCCAACTGATCTCAAAGAGGGCCCCCGCAGCCACCGAGGAGGGCCCCAGGACGGCCACAAAGGGGCTCCCCCGACGGCCCCAAAGGGCTACGACTCGCGAGGAGATCGCTCCGAGTCGTCCGACATTGCCTCAGGACGGCCCCGGAAGCCCTCTGCACGCCCCAACACGCCGCCAGGACGCGTCCCAAGAGGCTCCCAAAAGCAAACCTCGGCCTGCTCCCGAAGAGAAACGCCCAAATTTAGCATTTTCGTTTCTTGGCCTGTCGCACGGCTCACAGCAGACCCGTGAGACCCCCGAAACGCCCCAACGCACCACCAGGACGCGCCCCAAGAGGCCCGGCAAAACCAAACCTCGGCCTGTTACCGAAGGGAAACGTTTAAGTTGAACATGCTCGCTTCTTGAGCTCTCACGAGTCCCACAAAAGCCAAACAAAACACCAAAATCAACCCAACAGCCCCCGCGCGCCCCCAAGAAGGCTCCCAGACGGCACAAACGAGCCCAAGAGGGCCTCCGAAGCCACAGCCACCACGGAGAGCCCCAGGACGGCCCAAAATATGGATAATTCGAATATTTCGCACCGAGAAAATATGAAAGGGCGCCTAAATGCACGGAAGAAGCCCTGACGGGGATCCACCATGTCCCCGAATGACCCCGGGACCCGGAAGCGGCCCTTCGACGACAAAAATACCAAAAAAAATGAAAACACCAAGAGTCTGCAACAAATTTCTTCTCTTTTCCCCACGCATACATCGGTCACCACGGGCCACCTGAACCGTTCCCAGAATCCAATCGCAATGGTTTTCGCACCCAGCCGCGGCGACAGGGGAGGACCTGGAACCCCCTTAACAACAACAAGCCTCCCGAGACCGACAGGCTACTCCGCGCAAGTTCGTTTCCTAGATCTCTCCCCGGGTCCGCCGATGCAACTGATCGCCCCATGTCCGTCCGGTTTTGAAAATCCTGGGGCCCAGCTGCGGCCCTCGGAGACCGAAACCAATCAACAACAAAAACCGGCCAAAACTGCTGCGGACATCTACCTCGACCGAGAAGAAGAAGAGAAGGACGAGGAGGAGGAACAGGAGGAGGAAGAGAAACAAAACACATGTCGTCGTCGCCGCCGATGTCTCGCAAATGCTCGTGGTCTTTCGAGCACCCGAAACACATTAATCGAATTCGGCCTCCAGAAACCGTTTTCGGTGCCCCGGACCAGCACCGAGGGTCCGGGATGAGGATCGACCTCCATGGCCGGTTGCACCCCTTCGCAAAGGAAGGAACACGGGGTGGATCGAGGCTCAAGGCATGACTCCTAATTCTTGGGCGCTTTCCGTCCCCTCTGGGCCGTCAGGAAGCTCCTCGTCGACACAGCTGGGTCCACTCTCGAACTTCTGGCCGGACGCAACCTGAGCTGGGTCTCAACGGTCCCCGAGCCTATCCAGGGGGTGGAAAAGGAGGCCTGGGACAAGCCCCGCGAAGGCCCCAAGAAGCCCACATAAGACCACGAAGAGCTTCAACAACAATCCCCTACAAGGCCCCCTTTGAACCCCACGCGCTGCGTAGGACAGGCCGAAACCCCAAGATTGCCCAGCGATCGCGCGCGTTCCGCGAACTCCGTCTTTCACACATGTTGCCGCCCCAACGGGTCGGCGGTGCGGCATAAGTCAATGAATCCACGTCTGGACTGCAGCGAAGCGTCTCGGCAGTCCGACAGGGCCAGCCACGATACGCCAGGGCCCAGCCACGATACGTAGAGGAAGGACAATTTCAAAACATTGCGTTCTTATGCGTTGCAAAGCAACCCCCCTCAATCCCCCCCCAAGGCCGCCGCCCGGGTGCCGACCCATTTCCGCGTCTAGTGCAAAAACTGTCCAAAACCATGAGGAAGTGCACGATTTCGGCACCTGGGGCCTCCTGAGGGGCTAAGACAGTCTCAAGACGGTTCAAAATGCTTTCAGCACGGCTCAAGACGGCCCCAAGACGGCCCAAGATGGCCTCAGGAGGGCCTCGGAAGCCCCCATGATGGCCGAAGGGGGCCCCAAAAGGACGCTCAAAAGCGCCTCCGGAGGCCAAACATATTGATGCATGCGTCGGTTTTCGCTGATTTTTCGCGCTTGCGCATTATGCGCTCTCGGGGGGCCATGGCGCCCACGAAGGCCCCGAGATTGCCGCAAAAAGCCCCCAAGACGGCCCCGGGCCTCTATACGGCCCACGAAGGCCCCAAGATCGCCGCAAAAGGCTCCCAAGACTGCCCCAAAAGCCCCCCGAGAGCCCCCAAAGACGGCCTCCGCAGAAGCCAGACAACGCAAGAGGGCACCGAGATACCCTGAATGGCGCTCAAGACGCCCCAAGAGGCCCCAAAGACACCCCAAAGTGGGCCTCAGAGGCGCCCGAGACACCCCAGTAGGCACGACGCAGACTTCACCGCCGAAGGCTCCAGACGGCGCAAGAGCGCCCCAAGACGGCTGAAGACGTCGCATGATTGCCTAGGGGGGCCAAACGAAGGCCCCAAGACGGCCCAAACGGGCCTAAAGACGGCCCACGAGGAGTCCAAGACAGCCCTGCGGCGGCCCCGAAACGCCAACAAAACGGCGTCCAATGGGGGTCGGCGGCGCAAGACCATCCGATGACGCAGTCGACGGCGACGCCGGCGGGCCTCTTGCAGCGATGGCGACTCTGCGCGCTAGACGCATGTGTCCTTAGACGCTCTTGATGCCTCGCTGGCGCGACGTGCGCTGCGCATGCGTTGCGGCGCGGCCGCGGTGTTGCACGCGCTGAATGGCGGGTAGAGGCATGCGTCGCGCGCGTGCGCCGGCCCTGCCCAGTTCGCAGAGCGCCGGCCATTTTTGGCCGCGTCCTGCGACGCGGCGCCGCAGACCTCGCAAGTCGAGCTCCGCGCGCGGCGGGCCGCGCACTTCCGCGACGACCAGTTGGATTCCAGGTGCTTCGTGCTCCGCGGTCGCGGGGCTACCTTGCAGACGTCGCAATTCGGGAATCCACGGGCCTCGCGCTGCTAATTTGCCTGGCTATGATTCAGATTGCGTTCTGGTCTCGCCCCGCACATCCCGCAAGGGGAACGCATGCGCAGGTCGAAGCACTTCTTGCGCACTATGCGCTCGGGCTCCCCGTGCATATTCAGCCGGGCCATGTCAGATTGCCCCGTGCCCTTCAGACCCCCGCACTGGAAGCACGCGCACAGCGGGCCAATCTTCGACGGTGACCGGTGCAGTTACGCGGGGCGACGCGCCAGGCGCACCGCTCTCTCGGGGGCGTCATCTGAGCGCAACTGCTCCAATATCTTCTCGCCGTGCTCCGAGACGCGCCCGGCTGCGCCGCGTTCGAAGCAGCGGAGCTCGCCGGGCAGCAGGGCTGGCCTCTGCACGTCCGCGGCGCCCTTGGCGCAGGGCTGGGCTCGGGCCCGCTGGGAGCAGCCAGCGGGCGCAGCTTCGCCGAGCGCGGAGCTTCAGCGCGACCTTCGCGTGCCCCAGCGGAGGCAGCGCGCGGCGCTCTGGCACCCGAAACCTCTCCGGCGCCTTGCTGAGTCGGCACGCCGCGCGCGGGAGCGCGAGCTCCAGGAGACGTTTCCTCGTCGACGCTGTCTTCTCTGCCCACTTCGCCTCCGCATTTTCGATCGCCGCCGATGCGTCGACGATCGAACTCAGCAACCAAGGGCCGCGCTGGCGCCCCATGCGGAACAGCGCGGGGGGGGAAGCCTGCGCGGTGAGAATGTCATCCGCTGTGCGAACTCGGCTAAGGGCCACGTAGCTCGGCGGCGCGTCGTCAGCTCGCGGCGCCCGCGCCACGTTCAGGAGGTCAACGACGGCGGTCGGGGGCGTCGCCCCCATCACAGCGGGCGCCGTCGATGCGAAATGAGAGCCACTGCGAGCCCCGTGCGCTTCGCCGCCGCGCCATTCCCGTCGCTCCTGCCCCGAGACGTCGTCTTCGGTTTCAACGGGGGGACGTCCGGCGTTAGGCCAGGCGAGAACACCTTCGCTTGGCCGTGCAACTTCGCGCGCGTAGCCGCGGGCACCCCCCGCAGGACGACCTCTGCCTCCGCGTGGACTTCGCGTGCCATCCTCGCGTCGGCCTCGCTCAACGCCCGCCCATCCACGACGCCAGTCGCCCGCTGGCGCACGCCGAAATCGAAGTTCAGCGCGTCCGCGACTTGCGCCGGCACCCCCACGTGCAGCGGCAGCAGCCCAGGCATGCCGGCGGTCTTCATCTCGGGGCGCAGCAGCCACCGCCCCCTAGCCCGCGCCAGCCCCGCCGCGGACCGCGCCTCGTCGTCGCGCGAGCTCGGGGAGTCCTCGGCAACGGCCCAGAGCAACTGCTCCCCTGTGCGGGCCGCCGCATAGGCAGCGCGCGGCGCGGTCAGGATTCGGCACTTCGGCACGTTGAACGGGTGGATGTGCAGAGCGTCGGCGAAACGATCACCTCTCCCCGCCATCGCCCCGTCGTCGCCCTCCGCCGCGCGCCGCCTCCGACGCCGCTCTCTGCTGCAGTGGGCGCGCTCCTCGGCGAGGAACGCGGCGGCGAGGGTGCCCGCGGAGAACGCCGTCGCCCACTCTGCTTTCCACAGCGCGGCGCGCCGGGCCGAACCGCGCGCCAGCGCCCCGCGGGGCCCGTCTCCCATCCGATCAACGAGGGCCACATGAGCGGCGCTAGCCCGTCGTCGCCCCGCCGCCATCTCCGACTGGCGGCTCGGCGAAAGCCTCTACCGCCCTGGGCCCGACGCGACTTTTCCCCCCTTTCATGGCCTTCGTTGGTCGCCGATCCTCGCGGCAGTACCAGGCGCATGCACTGAGGCTCAGAAACGCGGCGGGGGGGGGGCGCGCCGCTGCCGACGCGCCGCCGCCCTCGCCCCAGTCGACAACCGAATCTGCGGGATCCCGTCGCCTCTCGATATCGGGCGACTTCGGAAACTTTTCGCATTCGGCGACGCGACATCGGCGCTGTTGACACTCTGCTCGCGCCCTCTGCCCCCCCCCCGCACACACGCACACACACACACGCACACACACGCACACACACGCACCACGCACACGCACACACACACACACACACGCACGCACACGCACACGCACGCACGCACGCACACGCACACGCACGCACGCACGCACGCACACGCACACGCACACGCAACACGCACACGCACACGCAACACGCACGCACGCGCACGCACACGCGCACACGCACACGCACACGCACACGCACACGCACACGCACACGCACACGCACACGCACACGCACACGCACACGCACACGCACACGCACACGCACACGCACACGCACACGCACACGCACACGCACACGCACACGCACACGCACACGCACACGCACACGCACACGCAAGCGCACACGCACACGCACACGCACACGCACACGCACACGCACACGCGCACGCGCACGCACACGCGCAGGCACACGCACACGCACACGCACACGCACACGCACACGCACACGCACACGCACACGCACACGCACACGCACACGCACACGCACACGCACACGGTCACGCACACGCACACGCACACGCACACGCACACGCACACGCACAGCACACGCACACGCACACGCACACACACACACACACACACACACGCACGCACGCACGCACGCACGCACGCACGCACGCACGCACGCACGCACGCACGCACGCATGCACGCACACAATCTCAGGCGAACCACCGGGGCGCACGACGCGCCCCGCACCCCTGCGCCCCCCACTTCCCCTCCCCCTCCACTTCCTCGGCCCCTCTAGTGAAACGGAAAAAACATTAGGTCGGGCTCGTCCCCCTACAGGGGGGTTTTGGACGAAAAATTAAAGATACCCCCAAAATGCTCCAAAATAGTCAACAATAGTCAAACAATCGCCCCCAGACCATTCGTTCACTATTTTTTGAATATTCCCCCTGTAGAGGGACAAGCCCGACTTATTGAAAATAGCATACACATAAAAACTCAGAGGTCCGCGCTCGCGCGGACTTCTTGGATCCGCACTGGACCTCCCTCCCTGGCGCGCGGAGCGCGCGGGGGGGCGGTGCCGGAGGCGCCGTTAGGGGGCCCCAGCGCCGATCCGAGAAGTCCGCGCGGACCTCCGCGTTAGTATGTGCTTGTGCCACTGTTTGTTCCCCTGCCCTTCCCCTTTCCTTCCCCCTCTCGCTCCTGCGAGGACGCGCCCTGGCCCTGGCCCTGGCCGGGCCCGTGCTGGGCCAAGGATCGGTGCACAGGCGCCCTCGCGGCCGGGCCAGGCAGGCCCTGCGCAGCAGTCCTGGGCCCAGGGGGCCGGCCCGGCCAGGATCTGTGCGGGAGCGCTGCGGGCGCCCCCCGACCTCCCCACCGCCTCCCTTCTCCCGGGATCCTCCGAGGGAATCCCCAGGGAATCGTAGGGGTCCAGATCCACAGGATTCCCGAGGGAGTCCTGGAGATTTCATGATGTAGGGATCATTCCTGAGGATTCCTTACTAAGAAGATTCCCTATAGGATTCCCTATGATTCCCTAGGGGATTCCCGAAGATTCCCTGGTCCGAGTCCCCGGGTCCCGGGTCCGAGTCCCCCATCTCCCCGACTTCGCCCACTTCTTCGAGGCGCGGCCTCCTTCTTCCCCATTTCCGCCAGCCTCGCTGGGGTGGGGAGACTCTCACTTTCACCATCCAGGGCACAGACACTTGTCTCTTTTCCAGCGGTCCACCACCAGCCCCTCCCCCCCCCTTCTTCCTTCGGGTCGGACGAGGGGGGGGGGGGGGGGGGGGGGGCAGTGAGGAGGGGGGGGGGCAAATGAGCGCACGTGGCCTATTGCCCCGGCGCCTCGCGGCGCTGAAAGCGCCACTGTCGCGGATGGGCCCTCGGCGGCGGGGCCGCAACCAGCTGCATGCAGCAGATCTGGTGCCCCCCCCCGTCCCAGTGATATCAGTCAAAACAACATATAATTCAATAATTAATTTATTTCCATTTGATACATTTTAAATTTACAGCAACCGTGCTGCCAGAGGGAGCTTGCACCAAGGAGCGAAGATAGCTATTTATTTTCTGGGCCACGGCGGGCCTGTGCCGCGAGCAGGCCCCACGACCCAGCTCTGAGGAGCGGCCCGCCAACCAGTGCCCCTGCTGAGCCCAGAGCACTGCTTGTGGCAGCGTCTTGACTGCACCCCCCCCCCCCCTCTCGTCCGACCCGACCCGTCTCCAGCTTGGGCGCGGCGGCCATCTCCGAGCTGGCCACCCCCGCCGGAGACGCGCTGCCCCCCGCCGGGCCCGGGCCGTGCGGCGTTGACCCAGGCCGACCACAAACACGTGGCTCCCAGAACAAGCAGCAATCTCGGCATGCCCCGTGCTGCCGGCTGCTGTAGAACCCTGGTGTGCCATGGGGCTGATGGTGCGTCGCTCGTTGCCAGTGTTGTAGCTTGTCCAACCCTGCGATGTGATGACAGCGACGTCAAGCCGGCCACAGATACGTGGCTCCCAAAACCTGGCCGAAGGATCGAGGATCGTTGCGGTTAGCGCTCTCCAGATCTCGGGGGCGATAAAACCGCGATACGTCTTCAGACCCACCGCCCAACTATGGAAACTAATCATATTTTCGATGCCCATAACTGGAAAGCATGTATTTCTCCGCGGCACCCGCCGCACAACATAGACCACGACGACGACGACGACGAGATGAAAGAGGAGATTGTGAGAAACGCCTTCGGCGAATAATGCGCGGATCTATATAGCAATCCTCTTACATATGTGCTCACAATTCCTCTGTCGTGTAGGGTAGCCCAGGGGGGCATTGTTCCATGGGAAAAAGAGCCCCCAACATTATCCAGCGCGGCGAACATTAGTGGGAAAAGAGTATCCACCACCACGACGACGACGACGATATCCCCCTCCCCCATCTGGGAGGCCCCCAAAATTACCCGAGATCTAGAAATCTAGAGGGCATCCGACGCCCCCCCCCCCCTCCGACGACGATACACCCCTCCCCCGTCTTGGACGCCCCTGAGATCTGGGGGGCGCTAACCGCGATACGTCTTCAGACCCACCGCCCAACTGTGGAAACTAATAATCTTTTCGAAACACATAACTGGAAAACATGTATTTCTCCACGGCACCCGCCGCACAACAACGACCACGACGACGACGACGAGATGAAAGAGGAGATTGTGAGAAACGCTTCCGGCGAATAATGCGCGGATCTATATAGCAATCCTCTTACACATGTGCTCACACTTCCTCTGTCGTGCAGGGTAGCCCAGGGGGAAATTATTCCCTGAGGAAAGAGCCCCCAACATTATCCAGCGCGGCGAGCATTAGTGGGAAAAGAGTATCCACCACCACGACGACGACGACGATATCCCCCTCCCCCATCTGGGAGGCCCCCAAAATTACCCGAGATCTAGAGATCTAGAGGGCATCCGACGCGGCGCAGATGTCTTTCGCCCGGGTTTGTGTTCGCCCGGTGCGTTTCGCCCGGTTCGTTTCGCCCGGGTTTGCTTTCGCCCGGTTGGCTTTCGCCCGGGTTGATTTTCGCCCGGGTTGGCTTTCGCCCGGGTTGGCTTTCGCCCGGGTTGGCTTTCGCCCGGTTGGCTTTCGCCTAGGGTGGCTTTCGCCCGGGTTGGCTTTCGCCCGGTTGGCTTTCGCCCAGTTGGCTTTCGCCCGGGTTGGCTTTCGCCCGGGTTGGCTTTCGCCCGGGCTTTCGCCCGGTTGGCTTTCGCCTCGCCCGGGCTCGTTTTCGCCTGGGTTCAGCGCCGCGGGGCCCGGCGCCGCCCTGGCCGGCGGTGCCGCCCCAGCCGCGGTGCCCGAGGCCGCTAATTAGCCCTCGCTTGGTGCCAACGAACCGGCGTGGGCTCACATTGCTTCACGCAGGCTACAGTTACAGGAGGATCAAGCACACCAGCAAGAAAGGCGTTTCAATGTGGGAGTGCTACACATGCTCCGCGTCCATCAGGAGCGCGGGGGCAACGGGCATGGATCCCGGGCGAGGGCCCCGGGCCGGCCCCGACACAACCCGCCCGTTAGGGTCCGCCCGACGCGCCCCGCCCGTTAGGTCCGCCCGCCCGATCGGACCCGCACGCTAAGGTTCGCGCATGCGCACTCGAGCACGCCCCCACACTTTAGTGTTCCGCGCGCCCGACTCGACCCGCCCGTCAGGATCCCCGACCCGACCCGTCCCGCCCATTAGGGTCCGCCCGACCCGACCCAACCCGCCCGCTAAAGCTCACGCGTGCTCACTCGAGCGCGCCCCACACTTTAGTGTCCCGCCCGCCCGACCCGACCCGCCCGTCAGGGTCAACCCAACCCGACCCGACCCTCCCCGCCCGCCAGGGTCCACCTGCCCCGCCCGACCCGCCCGTCAGGGTTCACGCGTGCTCACTCGAGTGCGCCTCCACACTAGTGTCCCTCCTGCCCGACCCGACCTGCCCGTTAGGGTCCGCCCGACCCGAACCCGCCCCGCCCATTAGGGTCCGCCCGACCCGACCCGACCCGCCCGTTAGGGTTCTCGCGTGCTCTTTCGTGTACGCGCCTTTTTTTTAAGTCCCGCCTGCCCGACCCGACCCGACCGCTAGGGCCCGCCCGCTCGACCCAACTCGGCCCGCCCGTTAGGGTCCGCCCGCCCGACCCGACCCCCCGTTAAGGTTCACGCGTGCTCACTCGAGCGCGCCCCACACTTTGCTGTCCCGCCCGCCCGACCCGACCCGCCCGTCAGGGTCAACCCAACCCGACCCGACCCGCCCCGCCCGCCAGGGTCCGCCTGCCCCGCCCGACCCGCCCGTCAGGGTTCACGCGTGCTCACTCGAGTGCGCCTCCACACTTTAGTGTCCCGCCTGCCCGACCCGACCTGCCCGTTAGGGTCCGCCCGACCCGAACCCGCCCCGCCCGTTAGGGTCCGCCCGACCCGACCCGACCCGCCCGTTAGGGTTCACGCGTGCTCACTCGAGCGCGCCCCACATTTTAGTGTCCCGCCCGCCCGACCCGACCCGCCCGTCAGGGTCAACCCGACCCGACCCGACCCGCCCCGCTCGCCAATGTCCGCCTGCCCTGCACGACCCGCCCGTCAGGGTCCACGCGTGCTCACTCGAGCGCGCCTCCACACTTCAGTGTCCCGCCTGCCCGATCCGACCCGCCCGTTAGGGTCCGCCCGACCCGAACCCGCCCCGCCCGTTAGGGTCCGCCCGACCCGACCCGACCCGACCCGCCCGTCAGGGTTCACGCGTGCTCACTCGAGCGCGCCCCACCTCTCAGTGTCCCGCCCGACCCGACCCGACCCGCCCGTTAGGGTCCGCCCGACCCGAACCCGCCCCGCCCGTTAGGGTCCGCCCGACCCGACCCGACCCGCCCGTTAAGGTTCACGCGTGCTCACTCGAGCGCGCCTCCACACTTCAGTGTCCCGCCCGCCCGACCCGACCCGCCCGTTAGGGTCAACCCGACCCGACCCGACCCGCCCGATAATTAGGGTCCGCCCGACCCAACCCGACCCGCCCGTTAATTAGGGTTCACGCGTGCTCACTCGAGCGCGCCCCACACTTTCGTGTCCCGCCCACCCGCCCGTTAGGGTCCGCCCGACCCGACCCGACCCACCCGTTAGGATCCGCTCGCCCGATCCGGCCCGCGTGTGAGGGTCCGCTCGACCCGTCCCGCCCGTTAGGGTCCGCCCACCCGATCGGGCCCGCACGCTGGGGCTCACGCGTGCCCACTTGAGCGCGCCCCGCACTTCTTAGCGTCCCGCCCGCCCGACCCGACCCGCCCGTTAGGGTCCGCACGGCCCGACCCGACCCGCCCCGCCCGTCAGGGTCCGCCCGCCCCACCCGACCCGCCCGTCAGGGTTCACGCGAGCTCACTCGAGCGCGCCCCAACCTCAGTGTCCCGCAGCATCCGGGACCTCCTTGACACCCCCCCCATGGGGGGGGTGTCAAGGAGGTCCCGGATGCTGCGACGTGCACGTCTCTGCGACCCTTTCGCCTACTCAAGCGGCGCGCCTCAAACGCTCCCGGGGGTCAGCACGGCGGCGGCGACGGCCACGCCAGCGACGGCGGCGCCTGCTTTTGCCCCTGAGCCTGCCCCGCCTGCTCCCCGCCCGGCCCCGGCGAAAGCCAACCCCGGCGAAAGCCAACCCCGGCGAAAGCCAACTTCGGCGAAAGCCAACCCGGCGAAAGCCAACCCCGGCGAAAGCCAACCCGGGCGAAAGCCAACCCCGGCGAAAGCCAACCCCGGCGAAAGCCAACCCCCGGCGAAAGCCAACCCCGGCGAAAGCCAACCCCGGCGAAAGCCAACCCCCGGCGAAAGCCAACCCCGGCGAAAGCCAACCCCGGCGAAAGCCAACCCCGGCGAAACGAAACCCGGCGAAACGAAGCCCGGCGAAACGAAGCCCGGCGGAAGCCAACCCCGGCGAAAGCCATCCGTGCCATCCGACGCCCCCCCCCTCCGACGACGATACACCCCTCCCCCGTCTTGGACGCCCCTGAGATCTGGAGGGCGCTAACCGCGATACGTCTTCAGACCCACCGCCCAACTGTGGAAACTAATAATATTTTCGATACCCATAACTGGAAAACATGTATTTTTCCACGGCGCCCGCCGCACAACAACGACCACGACGACGACGACGAGATGAAAGAGGAGATTGTGAGAAACGCTTTCGGCGAATAGTGCGCGGATCTATATAGCAATCCTCCTACACATGTGCTCACACTTCCTCTGTCGCGCAGGGTATCCCAGGGGGAAATTATTCCCTGATGAAAGAGCCCCCAACATTATCCAGCGCGGCGAGCACTAGTGGGAAAAAGGATATCCACCGCGACGACGACGACACCCGCGATTACAATCGCATTTCCGACCACGACCATAATCAGGACTACAACTTCAACACTTGTTCCGATTGCCGTCCTCATGAGAAGATGCTCACATATCCTCTCTCGGGTAGGGTAGCACACAATGGATTATTTCCCTGGGAGAAAGGACCCCCCAAACATTATCCAGCCCGCCCAGCAATAGAGGGACATACTTTCCGCCGCGACGACGACGACGAGGAGAGGGGAGGAGGGGGAGGAGGAGGAGGAGGATTGGATTGGCATTGGGCCCGTGGGAGTTCAACTGCAACCGTTAGACGCCTGCCTACACCGCCTACCTTCACAGTTAGGGGAACTCTGGAGGGCGAATCGTGCTTCGCCAAACCGTCAGATGCGGCCCGTGGCTCACGACGGACGCCGCACCGCCCCTACGAGCACCCCCTGAACGGCACGCAGCCTACGGAGGGCCCGCTCTTGGGGACCAGTGAGAGTGCTACCTAAAACCCTTCTTACCCTTGCCCCTGCCCTTGGCCCTTGAAGGCCTTCCCTCTCTTTGGATGGTCGGGGTATTGGACGCCCCAGAACCATAAGCTGAGGGCAAAGGGGGGGGGGGGGGGTCGCGGGTTCAAAACTTCAGAAAACACTAAACCCCTACGAATTAGGTCGGCCAACCTTTCACTCGCCCGCAGCGGATGTTGGTGACTGACACCTCGGGAATCCGACACGGGTCCGCTGTTCAAGGGCAACCTACTTGACTGTAAAAAACTGCTGCCGCTACTGCTGCTACCTCTACCTCCTTTTACTATGCCTGGGCTGCGCCCGTCTACTTGAACTCCGCCAGCAACTTCGAAGCGTCCCGCTCCAGTGGGCCCCTCGGCGCGGGCCCGACGCGCCTCTCCGCCTTCGGCGTCTCGAGCAGGGCCGTCGTGATCTGCGTCAGCTGCGCATACTTTGGGTGCTGCGTGTCGAAGGCAATGATCAACCTGCCCCTCGGGTTGCTCTCCGTCTTGTTCTTGTTGCGCTTCCATTGCCAATGCAGCGCCAGCTCTCCCACTTGTACCGCCGACGCCTTGCATAGGTACTCCTTGTAGAACTCTCGAGCAGTGGCCATCCACGGCTCTTGCTTCACTCCTTCTTTGTTGCACTGCGAGGCCGCCCAGCGCATGGTCGTCACGAAGATGGCCACGAAGGGCGGTCCTCTGCTCTGGAAGTCGACGGCTTCTCCTTTCTTTGCCTTGGCCTTGAGCTCCTGCGACTGGTCGTTGTAGTCCGCCCCCGCGCTCTCGTTCGTCGCCGCGAAGTCCGCGTCCGCGCAGATGTCGCACGTGCGGTGCACCGTGCTCGACACCTCTGCCAGCGCGCGGCTGTCCGTGAGCACGAGCTTGCCGAGGATGAGCACCAGCTTGGCCAGCGCGTCTTGCCCGCGCGCCGCCTGCTTCGCCTCCTCCCTGACGTTGCTGCCGCCTGCGTCGCCACCACGGCCCTTTTTGCTCGCAGGGCCTGACGACGGGTCCCTCAGCCGCGCGGGACGCTCCAGCAAATCCTCGATCGCCACCACCTCCGACATGAGCAGCGGCTGGCCCAGGAGAGAATGATACTCCGAGATCTGCCTCTGAGGCAGGTGATATGGCCGGGCCCGCCTCACACGGAAGATGGCTTGTGACCAAATTTCTGCATAAGTTGCCCAAGTCGCTGGAGTGATATCCGCATACTCTGCATACCAATGACGGCGGAGTCCTAGCTCCCGAGAGCGTTGCCGAACCCCTTGACGGACACTTACCACTCATCAGGGCCCTCTGGAGGTTCTTGTAAGCGTTATCCTGGCTAGCGAATACACGTCGACACGCTATGCACGTGTTTGTAGGGGTCAGCGTAGCAGCTAAATTGTGCACTTGATGTATTTGACGCATATGGTCCATGAGGTCCCTCTTGGTCTGGAACCCGTGCCCACATACCGTACCCGCCTCCAAAACCCATTCACACTTCCAAGGGGACTCCAGAGGTACTCCTGGGGTATCCTGCGTTTCTTTCGTGTAGAGGTCTGAAGGAGGGATCACCTTTGCCAGCTCGCGTGCACGAATCTCCGTAAGCCCACGCGAGTCCAGAACTCACGATACTCATCGTTCACTATATCGCCTGGACAGCGAGCAAAATGGGCACAAAGGTCGCCCTCGTCAAGCGCATCTGCTGCACGCCGAAAGTCAGCCTGCAGTCGAAGGAGCCACGGAGATGCCACTCTGGGGATAACTGTGCTGTCGTGCAACGGTTGCCCCCCCACATCCAGGCCCAAGGTCCCGAACAACAAGCAAAGCTCCTGGCTGTGGTTCTTCGGGGATAGGGCCCAGGTACGGTACCACCCCAAGCGCCTGACCAGCAACTCCGTTTCAGAACTAGCGAGGCGCCAATGCTGCATCACTTTCTTATTCGACCACGACCGAATCTTCCCGTCCACCTTCGTCGTCGCCTTCCCTTGTAATGCCCTCCTCCCATAGCGAGCCAGAAGCGAGTCGAGTTCACGATATTGGCAATTGGTGAGCAGCATTGGCTCTAAACCAGTGAGCGCCGCATTCTGCACGAAACTCAGAAACATGGTCCGCTTCCAGCGGAACGGCAGCTCCAGGGACCATATCTGGCCCAAAGCATAGTACGACTCGGCAGTAGCTTGAATTCTGCGACCGGTCTCCACTGAAGAAGATAGCAGCATATTAATTCTGGGGCCCAGGTACCTGACATGCTCCTGAAGATTTCCTGCAATTTGTTTTCGACCCTGACCCCTCGCCCACTGTTGACACTGTAAGGCCCCAGGTCCCTGAAAGCAAAGCTGAACCTCCTGCTTCCCGATGTTTTGTGCATACCCAATAGCATCCAGCTCCTCCGAAAGGGCCACATCAGCTTGTTTCAGGACCCGAAAAAACTGCCCACGGTACCGTGAGGTTGGGCCACGTGAGCTCGAAAGATATCGTCGGCGTAAAGGCAACCACCGACGTCCGCACGTAAATCTCTCCAACTAGCAACCAAGCCCGCAGCAGGCTTGTCAAAATCTCTAAGACGGTGAAGCAATTGCAGGATGGGCCGAGCAAAGGTTCCACGAAAGAGCTCCACGATAAACGGGTCTCCCATCGTTCCTCCTTCCCCCGTCTTGATGTACATCCCCCCTCCATGGTCTCTAGCCAGATCACACCGCATCGAAAGCGTTGAACACACAAAAATACATCCTGAGGTTCTGCATGGAGCTCTACCGTCTGGTCCAGTTCTCCCCAATCCCGGAGGAGGAGGAGGAGGAGGAAGACGACGACGACAAGGACGAGGAGGGGTGGGAGGAGCAGGAGCAGGAGGAGGAGCAGGGAGGGGCAGGGGGAGGGGGAGCGGCGAGCTTGCTCCCCGCCGAGCGAAGCAGCGGGGGGGGAGGCGGCAAAACCGAAGGCTGACCGACCTTACCCCCCCCTTGGGCGCCCCCGGGGCCAAGCCGCGCCCCCGATCCGCGCCGCGCGGCCCGCGCTCCCCGCGGCACACGGGCTGCTCTGGGCGCCTGCGCCGAGAAGACGTCGATGCTCTGGCTGTTGCCTCCGCAGGCGGGCAGGGCGCAGCAGCGGGGGGCAACGCTGGCAGGGAGCCCACAAAGGACGTACCCTGCTTCCACCCTGCTTCCACGGCGCCCGCGCTCGTCCACCCTGCTTCCACCCTGCTTCGGCGGCGCGCGAGAGCGGACCCCCCCCCGGCAGGAGTGACCTCTGGTGCGCGGCTCGAGGAGGGCCAAGGGGGGCGTGAAACCCGAGCGCGCCACGCTAGGGAGCCCACAAAGGACGTACGCGCCCAACTCTGCGTATGAACACGGCCCCTTGACACGCGAGACCTGCCGCGTGATAATTACGAACATTCGCGCCACGCGAACTCTCGAAACCAGCGTGGATTCATGTACGTGTCCGTCCTTCTTTCGCTCCTGAGTCAGGGGGCAACGGGAGTGAGGGGCGGGAGGGCGGGAACGGGGGGGGGGGGGGGCAACGACATGGGGCAAAGTCAGGGGGGAACGGGAGTGAGGGGCGCGAGCGGGAGTGAGGGGCAACGTTAGGGAATGCCTTCCAGCGGTTGCGCCTCGTCGAGAGCGTTCCAGGGGTGCCCAGATCGTCCAGAACGGTCGCCAGAGACCCGATTTTTTTTTACCTGAAAACCACCAGGGGGCTGGCTGAGGGGGGGGGAGCATTAAGCTGGAATCGGCGATACATCGCCAATAGATCGGCGATAGGCTCTCGATAGCGAGTGCCATCTTTGCCGGGCGGGGCGGGCTACACCCTGATGACCAACAACCCTACTTGAACTTTGTGTTACCTCCCTGGTCTCGCTGAGCCTGGCTGCGAGCTTTGGGCCGAGGAAGAAGGAGGGAACCCCTGCTGCTGCTGATCTTCGTCCTCGCGCTCACCTCCACGCTCGCGCTGGCGGCCTTATCCTCCTCCTCCTCCTCCTCCTCCTCCTCCTCCTCCTCCTCCTCCTCCTAAAGTCCGTAGCCATTTTGGCTCAAGATGTTGAGTTCCTCAGGGGAACAAGTGGATACCGCTAGTCCGCGGCTGTGCCAGGGCTGTTCAGCCCGACATCTTCCCTCGAGACCTGTACGGGGAGCTACGCGCTGCCGTCCAGAGTCCCAGCCCAGCCCGCCGCCATGTCGGATCGCAGGCGCGGAGGCGGCAAGTCCCCAGCTCCAAGGGTCTCCTTCTCGTCCGACTATGTGGGATGCAAGAAGTGCGGGTACCGTTGGACCTACAAGACCAAGCAGTCCTGCTACAGCTGTGGGCAGGCCCTGCGACCATCGTACTCTCCTGCTCCCAAGCCCCGTGGCGTCTGGGCTAGCGGCAGCGGAGGCTGGTGGCAGGACAACAACAAAGGCGCCGACTGGTACCAGGAAGCCGAGGAGACCACGCAGAGGACCGAGCCGCTTGCGATCGGCGAGGTGGTGCAGACCCTCGGCGGGCAGGCCCTCTCCGAGGCCCAGCGGCAGGCGCTCCAGCAGCTCGAGAGCGCCTTCGCCCCGCCGGCCCCTGCAGAGCGCCCCGCGCCCCTGGAGGAGGGCATCCAGCGGGCGGCCGCGGCGGAGAGGGCTGCCCGTCGGGAGCTGGAGAAGCGTGCCAAGCAGCTGGCCGACGCCAAGCTCTGGCTCGACGAATGCCAGGCTCGATCCGATGCGGCAGCTGACGCCCTGGTGGGGGCTGAGGTCAAGCTGGCGCAGGAGAAGAAGGCGTTGGCGTCTCCAGGCAAGGACCCTCAGCCTGAGGGGACCAACAAGGGCGGCGGGGTCATCAACCTCTCTGCCTTGTTGGGCGAAGGAGAGGCCAGTTTTGTCATCGAGGACGGCCCCCTCTTCAACCTGGAGGGGCTGGATATCACATCCGAGCAGCGGCAGCAGTTCAACAAGCTCAAGCAGACCTTCGAGGCGTCGGTGCAGCAGGCGGTCCGCACGCACTTCGGGCCAGGGGCTGACGTCCTCAAGTCCCAGCGCGAGCAGCTCGAAGAGATCAGGATGCTCCGCGAGACCTTCAAGAAGCGCAGGCGTGAGCACCCCCCTGCGGCGGCGGCGGCAACAGAGGCGTCAGCGCCCCAGACCCCAGAGGGGAGCCCGCCGCAGGCGCCTGCCCAGGCCAAGCGCGAGGACCCTCCTGCGGAGGCGGCGGCTGCAGAGGCGCCAGCGGCCCAGAGCCCCGAGAGAGGCCCGCCGCAGGCGCCAGCCCAGGCCCCCCAGGAGGCCCAGCAGGCTGCCCAGCCCGCCGCGGAGCCCCAGGGTGCCCAGGGCGCTTCGCCTGGCGCTGCCAGCTCTGACGCTGGCCCTGACGCTGGTCGTGAAGCCGCTGGCAAGGAGCTGGCGGAGGCCTTGCAGCGCGCCAGGGCTCGCAGGGCGGAGGCAGTCGCCAAGCCAGTACCTCTTTAGCCCGCACGGGCTCGGCAGCCTGGCCTCCACGGCTGCAGGTGCCAGTACGCAATGCTCTGCATGGTCGGGTTCATGGCATGAGCCCAGCACGTCGCAGGAGCCAGAACCTTTCAGAGGGTCTCCTCCTGACGCAGTCAGTACATCATTCTCTACGTGGTCAAGTTCACCGAAGGCGAGCCCTCCACGTCGTCGAGGCAAGGGCGGCACTCGCAACGTGGGGCTCGAGTTCATAGGCTTCAACTGTTCATCTTGGGCGCAGGCTATTGATGTTTTGGATGAGGCCGCTACAAGGAAGATCGTGGGCCCCATGCATATCACGTTCCTTCAGGAGCATAGGCTGAGTGCGCCCATTGCCAAGGACATCGAGGCGGCCAGCTTCAACAGGCACTACACGGCGGCATTGGTTCCAGCTGTCAGCGGCCCAGGCGGACGTCCGACTAGTGGAGTCGGGTTCCTCGTGCCAAGGAATGTTGGCCTTACACATCTTGAAGGCATGAATACGTTTGATATTTCACCTCCTGGGTCGCCTGGCCGCGTGGCAGTGGGCTGGTGCTCTGCTGGACAGAAGGGTGGCCTCATGATTATCACGGCATACTTTTGGACACGGGAAGGTTGGGCGATTCGAAATTTGTCAATTCTGGAGCCCATTGCAACGGTCATCAAGCAGTATGACATACCGCGGGTATTCCAAGCAGACTTCAACGAGACGGGGGAGTCTTTACTCAAGACGGGTTGGTGCCAAGATGTGGGTGGAGTTGTGCGACTCCCTTCCACTGCCACGTGTGCAGGAGTCGGCGGTGGCAGTATCATCGATTTCTTTGTGCTCGACGCCCGCATCCAGCATGCTTTCGGAGACACGGTAGAAGCATTAGACACCGCAGCCGCACCTCACTCGCCCATTCGCCTAGTCATGCACTCCAGGATGCGAGCAAAAGGCGGCTGGAGGCTTGCCAAGCCCAGACCTTTCCCAATGGAGAGGCCGTGCGGACCAGTCCCGCAGCCTGCCAGGTGGCCAGCTTTCGATCATCAGGACGATTTAAATGGCACCCAGCTTGACCAGCTTTGGAAGCGGATTTCACACTGTGCTGAAACAGAGCTGGTGAATCTCCTGGGCGTGGAAGAACCCCAATCCTACCCCGGTCGGGGCGATCCTCCTCGGTGGACCTGGGCCCCCCTCGCTGGTCCTCAATCGCACGCGCGCCCCAGGGGAACGCCTAGCTCCCGAGCTTGGCGGTGGGTCGCCGCACGAGCCAGTGATTTTATTTTCCTCGCACAAACTGCCCAGCAGGAAGGCGCCTGGATGCATGCGCGAGCGCGACGAGCAAAGCTCGAGCGCCGCATCGAAGGAGGAAGGAGTCGGCTGGTTCACGACTTGGGGGAGGAGGCTGAGCATGTGATCGCCCAGTTTGAACGATATCGCGCCTTTTGTCTCGAGGGCCCAGCACTCATGGAGCAGGCCCCCGAGATCATGGGTCTCCAGCGTCGAGCTGTAGCCGACGCTCAGACCATCGAGCGGCAGCAGGCAGCCACACGGTCAAAAGGATGGCGAGAACATTTGAAGACGGAATCGGCAGCAGGCTCTTCTTTCATCCACAGAATCAGCAAGTGGCGTACCCCTCCTCCCCCCGTCACGGGTTACTCCGTCTCCAACCTCGAGCTTGCTGATCCTCAGGAAGCGGCCGACAGGGCTGCGCAAGAGTGGTTTGACGTTTGGGGCTCCCATGGACAGGAAAGCACGGGCCCCTCAGACCGACCCTGGGAGGCCGCTCGTTTCGCCCATCCGTTGGTTCACCTGGACCGCCAGCTGTTTACCAAAATATGTTTGAGTTTTCCTGCCAGGACGGGAACAGGCTCCGACCACTGGCACCCACGCTGGTGGGCTTGGATATCGGACGAAGGCAAAGACTGCCTCATTCAGCTAGTGATGTTTATCTCTCGCACGGCACAGTTCCCATCGCAGGTAAGGTGCATCATATACTTCCTACTTTCGAAGGAGTCGGGAGGCACTCGGCCGATTGGGCTCCTCCCCTCCCTCATGCGTGTAGTAGAACGAGCTCACTCTGGCCTCTTTCACGACTGGGAGCGCTCTGCCAAGCGCAAATATGACTTCGGGGGCCCTGGGGGGGGCTCCGAAGAGGCAGCATGGCACCAGATGGTGCACGATGAGGGGACGCGTGAGGGGGAGGTGTCGGTGACGGGGGTGCTGGATCTGTCGCGTGCTTTTGAGCATGTAACCATGACTGTTCTGTGGGTGGTAGCCCCTCTTTGCGGCTTCCCACAGCAGCTAGCCAAGCTTCTCATCAGCATCTACACGTCCACCAGGCTGGTTGCCTTTCGAGGGGTCCTAGCCAAGAAGACGATTCAAACTTTTTCGGCCGTTGTGGCTGGTTCGATCGGTGGCACCAGGGCACTCAAGATGGTGGTGCTGCAGGTCACAGATGCAATGCATCAAGCCTGGGGGGCCCGCCTCCAGATGAAATTATTCGTCGACGATCTCAGTATTCAGGTCCGAGGAGCGTTGCGATGTCTCAATGTTCTGCAGGCTGCTGTCACATTCTATATCCGTGAGATTGAAGGTGCATGGCGCATCCCTGTCTCCCGTGGTGCCCGCGGCAAAGGGTACATCCTCGTCGCCGCGGCCTCGGCTCGGAATCGCTGCGCTGCTTGGGCCAAAGACCTGGGCCTTGCCATCGCCGACGCCAGCTCGCAGCTGGGAGTGGATAGCGCTGGAGGCGCCGTAGTTCGCAAAAGAAAGAAAATGCAGAAGCGATTTAAATACGCATGCCAGCGCGAGTCAAAATTAAAAGCCCTCTGAAAGCAAGGGGCCCGCCTCGCCAGGGTTGTCCGCCAAGGGGTGATCCCGTCCGTGACCTACGGGTCGAGCTGTTTAGGAGTCTCGCCTGTTTCTCTGAACAGAATGCGTGTCATGGTTTCGGGCAGCCTGGGCGGTAGTGCGATTGGTCGAGACAGAGTCCTCCGACTCTGGACGTATCAAGTTGATCCTGTGGTCGAGGGATCGCAGAGGCCGCTATGCATGTGGGCCACGCAGGCCTGGAATGGAGTGCATCAGGTAGACATGGCCAGGGCCTGGCGCAGGGAAATGTCACGCGAAGCGGCCAGACGGAGTCGGACGCTAGATCGCCCCTGGAGCCAAGTTCGAGGGCCAGCTTCTGCTTGTAATCTTACGCTGCAGAGGCTGGGCTGGCCCTGGCCTAGCTGGCACACCATCCGCATTCACACTGGTGAAATGTTTGACATGCGCCGATCGGCGCCCAGCACGCTGCGCAAGTATATTTACCTTCGTTTAGAGGATCAAGAGCTCACCGACTGGGCATCGCAGCGAGGCATGCCCTTTCGGAAGCCCTTCCTCGAGCCTTGTCGCGCAGCAGTCAGGACAAAAAAGAAAAAGGGCCAGAAGCAGTCGGCTATGCTAGCTTTCCTGTGCAGCGATTTTTGGACGCAAGACAAGGTGTGGGGAGCAGGCCACTCGGAAGATCGAAGTTGTCAAAAGTGCGGGCACGCCATCGGAAATCAGCACCATAGATTTTGTAGATGTCCAGCTTTTCAGGAGCAGCGCCAGGCTGCAGGTGAATCTTATCCTGATACAATCCACCGTGCCTCCTCCTCGTGCCTCCTCCTCCCGTCTCTTCTCCAGGGCTCTCGCGCCTCACCCACTGGGGGGCCCCTTCCAGGACGTCACGCCCAGCATTGAGACCCTGGACCCCGAGTGCGGGGACGATCCCCTTCTCTCGGGCCTGGCCTATTCGGATGGGTCGGGGGTCGGGGTCTCTGGGTTGAAAGCGTTCGGTTGGGGCCTCTGCTTTGTTGACCAGCACGGTAATGTACGCAAAGCGATGCATGGCACGGTTCCAGGAGTAAGGCAGGCACAAAGTGTGCTTAGAGCTGAATTGTATGGTTTCTTGAATGTTCTTCGCCACGGCACAGCCCTTCTGCAGGTAGGGATCGATAATACCACAGTCGTTCGGGGCTTCAGGCGAGGCCCAGTTAGGTGCCGCCAAGCCAGGCGACCGCATGCCGATTTATGGCACATGATTTGGAATGCGATTGAGGATTCGTTCTCGGGGGAGGGGGGCCTCGTCGTCGTCAAGGTCAAAGCGCATTCCAAAAAGGCTCAGGCCCAGCAGCTCGAGGGACTCGAGCTGTGCAACTACCTAGGGAATCAATGCGCCGACCTTCAAGCGAAGGAGGGAGCCAAGCTAGACGCCATCCCGCCTCACACTCGTGACACGTGGGTGTCTAGGTTCAAGGAGGTTTGTGCTGTTCTCGGGCTCGTCGGTGACATGACTTGTAAGATAGGCACGTTTGATGACACCACAGGCCGTCTCCAGAATGCCCCCCAGCCCCCTGGCCCTCGGTCGCGCCGTTCGGTGCTGCCTCCTCCAGGGTCTCGGCACGTCCTGGAGTGGGATAGGGGGTCTTGGAGGTGTGCTTGTTGTGCTAGACGGGCCCACAGCTATAAGGCCAAGCTGGTGTTGTCTCGTAAGTTTTGCAGGAAGGGTTTCTCCTCCCACGGTAAGTGAAAGAAGATAGCGCGTGTCGACGGGGCTCCTTTGCAGGGGCCAAGGCGACACAAGCTGTCTCGAATAGGCCACTATACCTTCTGTCGAGAGTGTGGCGCCTTTTTGAGCGCCAGGGCTTGTGGGTTACTTGCTGGATGTCCTAAGGACCCGAAGGACCACAACGCCAAGACTCGAAGAAATCGTCTGCTGGCAGGTAAGCATCCGTATAAGAATGAGAGACTGCCTGGAGAGGTGGTCGCGCTGTCAAGAACCCAGGAATTGGATTTTCTGGAGTCGATTGGGATCGCTGCCAGGGCCTCTGCCGCTGGAAGCGGCGTGGAGGCACATTCTTCCTCCGCCGCCTCAGGCGGGGCGGAGGTCTAACCAGGTCAGTCGCAGGTGGACGCGAGGTGCTCGCCCACGCTGTGCTCGCGGGAAACCTCCTCCTAAAGTCGGACTCAATTGGACAGGACACGCGAGAGGACACAATACCCTTCCGAGGCCCACATTGCCACAGGAATGTAGGAAGCATTGGTCGCGAGACACAGGACACAAGGGTACCCTTGACTTAGCAGGGTCGACCTACAAATCTGGGCCAACTGTACTGCACTTTCCCAACTCCTCCTCCACCTCCTCCACCTCCTCCTCCTCTTCTCCTCGTCATCCTCCTCCCCCCGATCTGCCCCACTATCCTCGTCATGCTCGATTTCATGGCATCCTTGCCCTGCTCCTCCTCCTCCTCCTCTTCTTCCTCCTTCTCCTCTCCCTCCTCCTCCTCCTCCTCCTGTTCGCCCTCAGATCATCATCATCATCATCATCATCATCATCATCATCATCATCATCATCATCATCATCATCATCAGCATCATCATCATCATCATCCTCATCCTCATCCTCATCCTCATCATCATCATCATCATCATCAGCATCAGCATCATCACAGTCATCAGCATCAGCATCATCATCAGCACCATCAGCACCATCATCATCATCATCATCAGCATCATCATCAGCATCAGCATCATCATCAGCACCATCAGCACCATCATCATCATCATCATCATCATCAGCAGCACAATCATCACCATCACCATCACCTTCAGCACCACCACCACCATCACCACCACCACTGTCACCACCATCATCATCACCATCACCACCATCATCATCAGCAGCAGCAGCACCATCACCATCATCACCATTATCACCATCATAAGCACCACCAACATCATCATCATCACCGTCATCATCACCATCATCATCGTCGTCGTCATCATCATGATCATCGTCAGCAGCAGCAGCAGCCGCACCATCACCAACACCATCACCATCATCACCTTCATCATCATCACCATCATTTGCACCACCAGCATCACCATCATCATCATCATCATCATCATCATCAGCATCATCGTCGTCATCATCACCAACATCATCATCGTCATCAGCAGCAGCAGCACCACGATCACCAACACCATCACCATCAACACCATCATCACCATCATCAGCACCACCCGCACCAGCATCATCACCACCATCACCATCACCATCACCATCACCATCATCATCATCATCATCATCATCATCATCATCATCATCATCACCATAGTCGTCGTCGTCATCATCATCGGCATCATAATCATGATCATCGTCATCATCAGCATCAACATCATCATCATAATAATCAGCATCATCATCAACACCATCATCATTTGTCATCATCATCATCATCATCATCATCATCATCATCATCATCATCAACATCCGCATCCGCATCCGCATCCGCATAAGCATCATCATCGTAGCATGGCTACTATAACCACAATCGCCATCACCATTACCGCCATCTTCGTCATCGTCATCGTCATTGGCATGGTCATCGTCATCGTCGTCATCGTTATCGTCGTTGTCATCCTCATCCTCATCCTCGTCCGCGTCCTCATCCTCGTCCTCATGATCATCCTAATCATGACACTACCCGAACACACAATAGTGTCTCAACGGGCACGGAGTGGGAGCTGAGTCAGCACCTGGGAGAAGAAGGAAGCCCGATGGGGGAGGGGAGAGGGACAACAGGCTCAGAAACACACTGGGAACACGGATCCTGCCTCCCTGCACCTCTCCAGGGCTCCCGCGTCTCCTGCCACGGCTTCCCAGAGGGCTGTTCCGCACAGGCTGCCCGCAGCCTTCGGCGCGAGAGGCCTTGCCACACTGCTCGGCTGGAGCATTCGACAGCTGCAGATTGCCGTTGGCGTCATGCTGATCCTCCTCGTCCTCCTCCCTCCCTCCCCTCGTTTTCGTCGTCCTCTTCCTCCCCTCGTCTCTCCTTCCCCTCGTCCTCATTGTCCTCGTCCTCGTCGTCCTCTTCCGCTCCGTCCTCCTCCTCGTACTCCTCGGCTATTCCTCTTCCTCCTCGTTCTCATCCTCGCGCCCGTCTTCCACCTGGTCTTCGCGTGGGGGGTGCACCCAGGGGAGCGAGGGGGCGGGGGGTGGGGGCAGCAGCACCAAACGGGGAGGGGGGGGGGGAAGGGAGGGAGGGAGGGAGGGAGGAGGGAGAGAGGGAGGGAGGGAGGGAGGAGCAAGGGAGGGAGGGAGGGAGGGGGAGGGAAGGAAGGAGGGAGGGAGGAGGGACCGGGAGAGCGGGGAGAAGGAGCACAGCGCGACAGGCTCCTATAGCTACGCGCGGTAGTGATGGAAGGACCCTGGACGCCCAGGCGGACGCCTCTTAGGCGAACATGGCCTGCGATGGCGGCTGAGGGAGGGAATCCTCTTCCTCCTCCTCCTCCTCCTCCTCCTCCTCCTCCTCCTCCTCCTCCTCCTCCTCCTCCCCCCCCCTCCTCCTCCACCGAGGATGCGAGGATGCAGGGGCGCCCCTGGAAAACTGCCCGTCTGATCCTGTCTGGCTGCAAAGCGGGAGATGGAGAGGGAGACAGGCCGGGCTCGGGTGCTCCGAAGGGAGGGGCCAGGAGGGGGGCGGCCCGCGTACTCCCCCCCCTCCTCGAAGCTTGGTGGCTTTCCAAGGGCTCCCAACTTCGCGCGTCGCGCTGCGCGAAGCGCGAATAACTTCGCGCTCTCGCGCCGCCCCCCAAGGGAGAAGAGGATGAGGAAGAATCGGAGCCGAACCGTGAAGCGCGAAGCGCGAATGACTTCGCGCCCTCGAGGGCGCCCTTGCTTTCGGGTCACAACTCGAACCTCCAACGGCCGTTCGGGACGATCCGAGTACCGCCGAGGCGCAGCTGCTGGAAAACACCCCGGGGCAAGAGAACCTGGAACCGCCGAGAACCGACGAAGACGTGCGACAACTTCGAACCTTTGAGCCCTCTCTTGGACCCCCCGACATCGGCACGCCCGAAGAGGATTCGGAAAAAGGGATACGACAACCAAACAGAAACACGTGTCCAAAATCCACGGCAGCCGCTGTTGGGCAAGCGACATTTTATCTCAAGTGGGCCACGCCCATGGCGACACCGACTGCGAGTCCTGCTCCAAAAGGTGGCACGCATGCCCTCGCTCTTCCACTAGAGGGCGAGGGCCAGGAGAAGCGGTGAGAAGGAGAGGCTTCCTGGGGCAATCCTGGTGTTCTCTTGGGGCCATCATAAGGCGATGCAGACCTGGGGGGCGACGACCGAACGAACGACCGACGACGAAAACAAAGGGCTTCGAGCTCTAGAACCCGCCAGCGCAAGAGACTGACCAAGCACTGCGCGACAGGATCGGCTGCACGCAGAGAGTAACCCCTGGCCATCGCTCGGACGTCCATTTCCTGTGCGTTTTTCGGTTTCGTGCGTGTTTTTTTCGCCGAACGTTCAAGGATTCTCCTCGATGGTCCTCGCCGAAGGAAAAATGCACACGTCCGAGCGATGCCGAGACCCTGGACAAAGAGCGACCTGCGGTGCGCGGCTTGAGGAGGCCGTAGGGGGGGGGGGGGCGGGGGGGGCGAGTCCAGGCGGGCAGGCCGCTGCCACAGGGGACCGCTGTGGGCCCGCACCGAAGGCCACCCTGGCGAGTGGCCACCCTTACGGTCGGACCTGGGCCAGAAGAACATCCCTCTCGGCGGTGCACAAACCTCCCTTTAGTCAGAGCGTGAATTACCTCCCCCGCTTTCGCTTCCAGGCAAAACCAAGCCATACCACGCGCCTCCTCGTCAGGCGGCCTGACCAGTGCAGGCCGCAATTTGGCATCGTTTGGTATCTCTTGGAAGCGAGGGTGGTCAAAAGCGAGGTAGGTTTGTTTTCCCCCGATTTAGTAGACCTCCCCTTCGTGAAAACGGCTTGGGATCGAAACCGACGGACCTGGATCCGCAACAATGACGGCCGCGACGCCCTCTCGCGAACCAAAAACGGCCAATTCCTGAATCGACGTGTCGGGGTAGGAGGTCTGTCCATCCCCGACCCTCGCGAACATGGGACCCTCCGGCGGCCAAAAAACAAACAAGTATAACATCCAGGGGCACCCCCCCACGGTACACAGGGATGCCCCACGAGCACGGAGAGCAGTAGGGGTACCCTCCCCGAGCCGACCTCGATCTGATACCCCGGTCCGACTGCATGTGCAACTGAGAGGACCAGGCCGCCGTCAACCCCGCCCTCGCCAGGGCACGGTGGGCGGGCGGGCGGGGGCTGGCCTTCCAACGCCACGGCCACGCGGCTGCCGTCCGTGCCGTCGCCCTGCTGGGCGGGGCCGACCACCCGGCCCCTCAGGCCTGGCGCGGCAGCGGGGGGCGGAACTCCTGCCTGGCTGCAGACGCGACGCGAGGCCCGCGGCACGCACACGCCCACCGCCCCCGGCAGTGCCCAGCCAGGGCCCTGGACTGCGCTCTGGCACAGTGCCAGTCCTGCTGCCAGCGGGGGCTTGGGATCGGTGCTGTCGGCCATTCTCTGGGAGCTTCTGCTCCCAGTGGAACCCGCTGGCCCTGGAGCGGCTGCGCTTTTCAGTGTCGGCCAGCGCAGGCTCCAAACAGATCAGCTGACGGATCAGAAGAGCAAAGTGAAGCGGGCCGGAATGAAGTGAAATAAACTGGGCTGGAGTAGACTGGAGTCGATTGGACTGGGAAGTCTGCTCCACTCGACTCTACTGCACGCAAGTGCTATCCGACTCTTCCATACCATCTCCCCTACTCTAGTCTACTCTGGTCTACTTTACTCCGCTCTGCTCTAGCTTATCCTAACCTATCCGTACTCCTTCTTTGTATATGCTCCTGATCTCCGATCGGGGCCCTTTCTGGAACCCTCATCCTACGTGCGAAAAAGCACTGCAACGTCGATGATGTTCGTCCCAACAGGGGCATTACGTCGTCCATGTTGAAAGGTGCGCGGCAAGAGTGGAATGGGGCGCGCATCCCGCGCCCAAGGCCGAACTGTTGCTGTCGCCTCGGTGCCATGCTTTGTTTCTAAAACGCGCTTTATATACACATCTATGTAACTATGTATATCTGTATGTGTGTATATATATGTATGTTTGTGTGTATGTATGTGTGTATGTATGTATGTATGTATGTATGTATGTACGTACGTATGTATGTATGTATGTATGTATGTATATATATATAAATATGTATATATAAAAATACGTGTATACATTTACATATATATTAAAAACTGAGTTCCCGCTGGAGCGCGGCGCGAACCGTTCTCACGCCACTCCGTCGACGCGCGAGCGGGCGAACATATATAGCTCTCGCCTCGGCGCCTGGCAGATGTCCCATGAAAGAGGCGTTCCCGCCTCGGCGCGACGCTTGTTTTCCGCTCGCTCAAGTGCGCCGCCAGAATATGTCCATATCCACTGCCGCGGGATCGTGCCCTGGGGTCTCATGGAGCAGCAGATATGGATATCTGCCCGCCCACGCGGGCGCGCAGATATCCACATCCACCACTCCTTGGGATCCCAGGCCACGGCGGCGCGGCAGTGGATGTGGACATATTCTGGCGGTGAAGCTCAAGCCGCGTGCACACGTCGCTCGTAAAAGGGGTGTCATGCGCAGGCGCGGCGCGTGAACCTTGCGGCGATGTCGCGCACACGAATTACTACGTCAACGTACATGCAACGACCGATGTGTGCGCGTGCGTGAACGATGACTGGCCGAGCGAGGGGAGAACGAAACCACAATGCAACATATGCGGAGGATAAAACCAGTCAACCAAACCACCTTGAGCCCTGGCCAATAGGTAAGGGCTTGCCTCCAGCAGGTGTCCAGCTGCTCGTCCAACGACGCTTCCTGGCGGCAGGCGCAGCGCATGCTGCGCAGGGGGCGCCGAGGCTTGCGCTTGGCCGAAAATCGCCCGGCCGCTGCCGTCGCGGCCTCACGGGTCGCCTGCTCCGACCGTTGCAGGCAGCTCTTCTGGACTAACTTGCTTCGACGAGGCAAGACATGACGGGTGGGCGCTCGCGGGCGCCGCGCAGACGCACAAGTCCCGCGTCTCTGACCACGGCAACCCACAGCGACCCAGCGACGCCGTCGACGACAAGGCTCCCGCCTGCCTCCGGGCTGAACCTTCGGTCGCCAGGCGCGCCTCTGCCTGCTCCAAGCGCCCGCCTCTGGCGCCTTCTTCCGGGCGCCGCCCTTCGACGCCGCGTGCCACCGCTTCCAGCGCCACCTATTCCAGGTCATTGTCCACTGGCGCCTCCGAGTCCAGCTCTTGTCGCTGCGACTGGACGAATCGCCACAACGCGCTTTGAGACTCTGGCACCAAAAATTCTTCGACGCGCAAGCGGCACGCTTCGGGGGGGCGGCGATGAAACGGCCAGAATTCCCACCGCCGCGCGCCGCCAACAAAGGGCCTCCAAGCGGCGAGCGGGACGGTCCAGAACCTGGACGCAGGCGACAAGCGCCTTGCGGGAGTATACCCGTACAGGGAGCGCATCGGGGTGCCATAGGCCCGGAACTTCGCCGCCACGTCTGGGCTGCGCGCCGACCTCCTCGCCGATTCGGATGCCTCCTCCAGCGAGGCTGCGGAAAGTAAGGGGGACTCAAACAGCGACACCTGCACACCGGAGGCCAGTGCGTTGTGCAGGGCCTCTCATAACTATGGCGGTGGAGGCCCCTGGTAGCGGGCGGGCGGGAGCGCTTGGCCAGGAGAGTCTGCGCGATCTTGGCCAGGCGGGGGGCTGACGCCACAAGGGAGGACGCCGCCGGAGTGACGGACTGGTCCGCCCAGCGACGCTCAGTCTTCCTCTGGCCAATGAAATCGGAGGCCCCACCTCCCTTCCAAGCCATACGGAACTCATTTGGGAGAGTATGTTTCGATCCGCACCCTCGCGTGGCACATGCCTGCAATGGCCCCGCACAGACCGCGCATTCACTCCTGGCTGCGAGCGCGCCTGGAGCTTGCATGTATCTCCGCGCATCTTACGCACCGATTACGTCTTTGCCCCTCCCAGGTTGAGCCTGCTGCCATGGTGGCCGTGCGGCCTCCCGCGGCGACGGGGTCCCCAGATCCAGCTGCGGCATCCAGCTAAAGACGGACTTTTCTACCATAGAACAGCGCATACTCACAAGAGAGAGCATTTAGTAATTATCCCGGCAAAGCAACCTAACAGCGATATGTAGAAGCATATCTGAAAGCATTCCCCTTAAGATTCAGATGAAAATCCAGTTGTAGAATTCTGCTGTTCTCGCAGTCGTAGTCGCATTCGCGATGACAGTCGCAGCGGCAACGGCAGTCGCAGTCACAGCCTCAGCCTCAGCCTGCCTCAGCCTCAGCCTCAGCCTGCCTCAGCCTCAGCCTGCCTCAGCCTCAGCCTCAGCCTGCTTCAGCCTCAGCCTCAGTCTGCCTTCAGCCTCGGCCTCAGCCTCAGCCTGCCTCAGCCTCAGCCTGCATCAGCCTCAGCCTCAGCCTCAGCCTGCCTCAGCCTCAGCCTGCCTCAGCCTCAGCCTCAGCCTGCCTCAGCCTCAGCCTCAGCCTGCTTCAGCCTCAGCCTCAGTCTGCCTTCAGCCTCGGCCTCAGCCTCAGCCTGCCTCAGCCTCAGCCTGCCTCGGCCGCAGCATCAGCCTGCCTCAGCATTCAAAATGTGGCCCAGGAATGGAGTTCTGGGAACTAGAAGAGCACGAAGTGGCCTACAGTTGGCTCCGGGCATTCAAAATCATGCCCAGGAATGGAGTTCTGGGAACTTGAAGAGCACGAAGTGGCCTACAGTTGGCTCCGGGCATCCAAAATGTGGCCCGGGAATGGAGTTCTGGGAAATCGAAAAGCACGAAGTGGCCTACAGTTGGCTCCGGGCATCCAAAATGTGGCCCGGGAATGGAGTTCTGGGAACTCGAAGAGCACGAAGTGGCCTACAGTTGGCTCCGGGCACTCAAAATGTAGCCCGGGAATGGAGTTCTGGGAGGTCGAAGAGCACGAAGTGTGTGACTGTTGACGAAAAACGAGCTCGGCTCTGTTCCCGGTTCTCCAGAATGTGGCCCAGGAGTGGAGTTCTGGGAGGTCGAAGAGCACGAAGTGTGTGACTGTTGGCGAAAAGCGAGCCCGGCTCTGTTCCTGGTTCTCCAGAATGTGGCCAGGGAATGGAGTTCTGGGAGGTCGAAGAGCACGAAGTGTGTGACTGTTGGCGAAAAGCGATTCCCGGTTCTCCTCCCCGGCACCCGCCCAGACCCCCCTGAGCAGTCATGATGCTCTCTTTTGAGCCTACTAGAAACCTATCAGCAAACGCTGTTAGGTAAAAAACACTGCTGGTTTTATTTAACCATGACGGGTACAAGTCTTGACAAGTGCGATTACTGATAACATATTCGCATTCGAAAAGTGGACGATCCTGGCAAAGCAACCTAACAGCGATATGTAGAAGTATATCTGAAAGCATCCCCCTTAAGATTCAGATGAAAATCCAGTTGTAGAATTCTGCTGTTCTCGCAGTCGTAGTCGCATTCGCGATGACAGTCGCAGCGGCAACGGCAGTCGCAGTCACAGCCTCAGCCTCAGCCTGCCTCAGCCTCAGCCTCAGCCTGCTTCAGCCTCAGCCTCAGTCTGCCTTCGGCCTCGGCCTCAGCCTGCCTCAGCCTCAGCCTGAATCAGCCTCAGCCTCAGCCTGCCTCAGCATCAGCCTGCTTCAGCCTCAGCCTCAGCCTGCCTCAGCCTCAGCCTCAGTCTGCTTCAGCCTCAGCCTCAGTCTGCCTTCAGCCTCGGCCTCAGCCTCAGCCTGCCTCAGCCTCAGCCTGCCTCGGCCGCAGCATCAGCCTGCCTCAGCATTCAAAATGTGGCCCAGGAATGGAGTTCTGGGAACTAGAAGAACACGAAGTGGCCTACAGTTGGCTCCGGGCATCAAAATCATGCCCAGGAATGGAGTTCTGGGAACTTGAAGAGCACGAAGTGGCCTACAGTTGGCTCCGGGCATCCAAAATGTGGCCCGGGAATGGAGTTCTGGGAACTCGAAGAGCACGAAGTGGTCTACAGTTGGCTCCGGGCACTCAAAATGTAGCCCGGGAATGGAGTTCTGGGAGGTCGAAGAGCACGAAGTGTGTGACTGTTGACGAAAAACGAGCCCGGCTCTGTTCCCGGTTCTCCAGAGTGTGGCCCGGAAGGGGAGTTCTGGGAGGTCGAAGAGCACGAAGTGTGTGACTGTTGGCGAAAAGCGAGCCCGGCTCTGTTCCCGGTTCTCCAGAATGTGGCCAGGGAATGGAGTTCTGGGAGGTCGAAGAGCACGAAGTGTGTGACTGATGGCGAAAAACGATTCCCGGTTCTCCTCCCTGGCACCCGCCCAGACCCCCCTGAGGAGTCATGATTTGAGCCTACTAGAAACCTATCAGCAAACGCTGTTAGGTAATATGTAATCCATGTGCGCAATTGCTTTGAACTTTCGTGTGTTTTTTCTCCTAGCCCGTTTTAATTCAGAGGAAACCTCGTCGACCCTCCGCCGCGTGGTCCTGGAAGAGGAATGCGCGCACCGGGGGTCATTCTATCCGACGCCCATCTTGGTCGAACTGCAATGACGCCCACCCGCATGATCACCAGGATTTGCGAAAGACCATCAAGAGGCGGGCGCATGGAAAAATACACGGTGCACCGCATCCGAATCAAGAGACGACCTGGAAACCAATGGGGCAATACACTTTCAAACTTTCAAGGGCGAGGGCTGGGCCTCGCATTCGACTGCGCGGGCGGCGCTGCGGCGGCGGCCGCCGTCGACGGGGGTGGCTGCTGCGCGCGTTGCAGCGGCCACGGCAACGGCCGCGGCTGATGCCGTGTGCCGCCGCCGGCGCCGTTTTGCGCCCACCCGCCATCCCCCCCTTCTGAGGGCGACGAGCGGGACCCCCTGCCCAAAGGCGAGGAGGACAGGGCCTCGGCCAAGCGAGCAGCATGACCCGTGAGGGCCCCAGCTGCCCAGACGACAACGCGGCAGTCCCCCCCCAGGGTCATCGCCGCCCTCGCGGTCCTGGGCCACCCAGCTGCCCAGACGACAACGCGGCAGTCCCCCCCCCCAGGGTCATCGCCGCCCTCGCTGTCCTGGGCCGCCCCCGCCAGCAGCTGCCGCGCTGCCCCCCGGCGCGCCCGCGCTCGCCGCACCGCGACCGCCGCCGCAGCCGCACTGCTCAAAGGGCGAGCCCGCACGCCGCGCCTGCGCCCGCGCCCGCCCCGACGACCGCCCGCCGACGACCGCCCCTGCGCCCCTCGCCCTGCGCCTGCTCTTCTGCCTCGTTGCTGCTGCTGCCGGCCCCCTCGCTCTTCCCGCCCCCTTCTCTGCGCCCAGCCGAGCGCAGGCAGGGATGCCGGCGCGCGGGCGCGGGTGCCCAGCGCGTTCCGCCGCCCTGGCAGCCCTGGGCGTCCTCTCCCCTGTCGCCTCGTCGATTGCTCCCCCCTTCGCGCTCGAGTCCTTGTCGAGACTTCATCTCGCCTCCGCCCCGAGTGTGCAGTACACTCGTCGTCATATACACACACACACACTCTCTCTGTATATATGTATATATGCGGACAATCCCCCACGTCGCATCATCACACGCGTCGGCCAGCAGGGCCGTACGTTTTGTCTGAGGCGATCCCGCCATGCAGTACCGTGAAAATTCCAACTGTCACACGGATGGACAGCGGGTGATTTTCAGAATGTGGCTCTCGCCACAAGTCCACGCAGATCCGTCCGGAAGGCTCACGACGGTTACACGGATAGGGGGGGCGGGCCGTTCTCGAACTGTGGCGATCGCCCCGGCGCCGCCCACGTCCGTCCGAAAAGCTTCCCAACATTTTCACTTTCACGGATATCGGGCGGGTGTTCTTCAACATGTGGCCCTCGCCTTCTCGCCCCACACACTCGTCTCAAGCGTTGCCAGCAGCTGCACGTGTGCAGGGCGGCTTTGTTCTATACTTACCCTTCGCCTCAGCGCGATGCACCACTGTTCGTCTCCACCATGTCCAACAACTGCACAAAGGGAGGGCGGGCCGCCTGCAAATAAGGAATAAGTCGGCATTGCCTCAGAACCGCTCAAACTTTCAAACCCGAATCTGAGAAGCGCGCGCCAGCCATACGGAAGAAGGGCGGTTCAATTTGGGCATACGGCTGTCAATTGAGACGTGCCGCAATTTCATTACAGGACATTGAGCACTGTGCAATACCCAATCGGACAGAGGGCGGCTTCTTTTCACCATGGGTCCTCGCTGGACAATTCCTGTACGGCTCGTCAAAAGAATGTACGGTGTTTGCTTTCGGTGCTTGCGTGGTCGGCGCTACTTCAATGCTGGCATGAAGTATTCGGCCCAGACGCAGAGGTATCCGAAATCCGGCAGAACCCTCGCAGCATTGGAGAACGTTGTTTGTTTCTGACAAGTGTCCCTACTATCGAGCGCTTCGATTTTGATGAACGGCGTTTCGTTTTCAATGTATGTTGGACGAGCCTTGTAGTGGGCCTAAATCACTGCACCTCGGATCGCTTGAAGGACGGAGGGCAGATCCCTTTCACCGTGGGGCCTCGCTTGGATAGCAGGGCCCATGGGCTGTGCGTCTTTCGAGGGTGCGCTTCCTGCAGTTGAGAGGAATGCCTGCAGGGGCTCACGATGCGGGGATTCGGCGCGGGATTGTTTCTGGCAGCATGCGGAACCATCCTGGATGTACTCTTCCCTTCCCCATGTGCGAGCTGCACGCGGAGGGAACATTTGCCTTTCGCAGGTCTTCGATATCCGGTGCAAATCCCCGAGAACACGGGGCACTCGCGCAGGAACTGCGAGGCGTGCGATCTGATCGGCACAGCGTCCTTTCTGACTAGTTTCCTCAGTCCTTTCATTCATCCTCTTCCTGCTCTTCCTCACCCTTCTCCCCCACCCTTTGTACCCCTCCTTGCCCCCCTCCACGGCATCGTCCTCCTCGTCGTCCTTCCGGGGGACAGCTCCCTGCGTGGCACCGTCCTGGCCCGCTCTCCGAGCCACGCCCGCGGCCGCGGCGGCGAGGGTCTACGATCCCGGGTCGAGGGTTCACAGTTCCGCCCCCAACAGGGATGGGCCCCAGGGTTCCACAGGCCCTCTCCACCCCCGGATGCCCCAGATGGGAGGGGCGGGGGGGCGACGACGACGACGACGACGACGACGACGACGAACCACCCCGCACCAACAGGGGAGCGGGGAGGGCACCAAAATCCACCACCACGCCGCGCCGACAGGGCCGCGACCACGGGGTGGAGCTCGCAGTTGCGAGGCCTTCGCGAGGCTCACGGGCGCAATTGCCCATCCAGCGGGGCGGGGGGGTACGACCCCATGGGAGGGGGGGGGCCTGGATCATACTGAAGGGGCCCAGGGACACACACAAATAAATAGACACAAATCATAGGATTCCCAATATTTTCCGGGTTTCGTCTTCCACCCCCCCCTTCCCATATTTTCCCACATCTTCCTGGGAATCGAGGATTACTTGTGTCTGTGTGTTTCTTTCCCTCCTGACACACATCCTCCCTCGACGCCCCCCTCCCTCCCCGCCGGCCGCTCCCTCTCCCTCGCCGGCGGCACGCCCGCTCCCCTCTCGCCCCCCCGCTGCTCTCGACATCTCGTGCCACCTGCTCATCTCCTCTCCCCTCCTCCCCCCTCTACCGTCCTCCTTCCCCCACTCTCCTCGAGCGTCTTGGGCATGGGCCGGCAGGAGGTCACCTCTGGCGTCGTGGACCGATGGTTCGGCGATTCGGGGCCCTCTTGGACCGTCTCGCGCGCCTCTTGGGATTTCTTGGGGCATGTTTGGGCCCCTTGCCCCCTCCTCCTCCTCCTCCTCCTCCTCCTCCTCCTCCTCCTCCTCCTCCTCCTCCTCCCCTTCCCCTCCCTTCTCTGCCCTCCCTTCTCTGCGACCCCTCTCCTCCCCGACATCTCTCGCAAGCCTCCCCCCCCCGGCAACGGGGGCCGAGGCAGGCAGGGGCGCGCCGAAGGCCACGCGGTCGCCGTCCGCGAACTGCTCCTGCGGAGGGGCCGCGGGGCACTCGGGCGCCGCGCATGCGCGCCGCCACGCGCGGGACGCCCGCTGGTGCTCGGGCGTGAGACGAAGACAGGACAAGGACAAATTCGGACCGCGAGGAATCGGGCATCTCTGCAGTCTGGCGGTTCTGGACGGCGAAACCTCCGAAATCCATCGGACGAACCCTGTCCTTCGAAACCCGTGCAGACATCCAACACCCATCGAGCGAACCCCGTCTTTGTCCTCCTAGTCCTCCTCGTCCTTCCCCTCTTCCCCCTGCTCAATGCCTTGCCCCCGTCTACTAATGACTCCCCCTCTCCTCCTCTGTTTCCTCTTTCCCCTCTTCCTTTCAAAATCGGCTGGCCCCCTTGTGGGACCACCAGGCTGTAAGCCGAAGTTGCTGCTCCCTGCGCCATTTGCAGTTTCAAGCCTCCAAAGTTACTGTGCTGCTTTCTGCACCCTACTGTTAATTATTGAAGTGCGCGCGAGGGGTGGGAGCCCCGAACCAGCAATTTACCACGCCCGGATTGCGTGCCCAAGGGGGCGTGGGACACGTAACAATACATGATATTCGCGCCCCCGATGCCATAATCCCTCGTGCATTACACAATGTCCGCGTGCCCGAGGCCACTAATATTCATGTAAAATACCCAATGTGTGCGTCCCCGAGGCAACGAACCCTTGTAACGTATACAATATTCGCGTCCCCGAAGCCATAAACCTCGCAGGTTACGCCACATTCGAATTGCCGCGGCCACGAGTGCTCCGAGGCACCCGAAGATAATTCCAAGAGAGCCCAAGAGGGCCCAAAGAGGCCCCAAGAGCGCTCCAAGAGGCCTCCCGAGAGAGCCCCGAAAGACCAACATCGTAGACTTTACAGGTTGTTGAAGGATTTGGCCTTCTCACATTGTCGACTTTCCGACCCTCCAAGACGGTTCAAGAAGCGCTCAAGACCACCCCAAGACAACCCAAGACGCCTCCAAGAGGGCCCCAAGAGAGCCCAAGAGGGATCCAAGATGGCCCAAGAAGTGCTCAAGGCGGCCACAGAGGGTCCCAAGACGGCCCCAAGAGGAGCCCAAGCAGGGGGCCACAAACCGAACATTCGATATTTGGCCCCAAGAGGCGGTCAAGAGGCCCCAAGAGACCCCAAGAGGTGCCCAAGACGCCTCCAAGAGGCCCAAAAGATACCCCACGAGGCCCCAAAAAGCCCCCACGAGGCGCCCAAACCGCCTCCGCGAGGCCCCCCGAGAGGCCCCCCACGACACCCCAAAACATATACAAGAGGCCTCAGACCCACAACCCAGCACGGTGGCGGGATGAGCCAAAGGCCACTAGGATCCGCCGCCCCCTGTGGTCTTGCCACAGGGGTGCACGGCGTGCTGGATGTTTCAGGTTTTGGTTTTGGTTCTTTTTCTAAAAGAACTCCCCAGTGGGCTTCGGCCCGTCCCGCCGGCCACCCGCAAGTTTCCGAAAATCCATCTGTCAATGCCTTTGTTGCCCCAACTTGGCCCAAGATGGCCTCCAAGACGGCCAAGATGGCCCAAGATGGCCTCCAAGATGCTTCCAAGACGGCCAAGATGGCCTCCAAAACGGGTAAGATGGCTCCAAGATGCACCCAAGACGGCCCAAGATGGCCTCAAGATGGTCTAAGACGGCCCAAAAGGCCCGCAAAAGGCCTCCAAGACGGCCCAAGAGCCCTCCAAGACGCCCTCCAGGAAGGCCCGAATAGGTTAAAATCATTGATTGTCCTTAGGTTTTTGAAGGATTTTGGCATGTTCTTCTTTTCAACTCTCCGACGGCCCAAGACGGCCCAAGAGGTCCCCAACATCGCCCCAACAGCACCCAAGAGGCCTCCAAGATGGCCCCATGACGGCCCAAGAGGCCCCCAAGAAGGCCCCAAGAGGGCCTCAAGACGGCCCAAGAGGCCTCCAAGACGCCCAAGATGGCCTCCAAGACGGCCAAGATGGCCCAAGATGGCCTCCAAGATGCCTCCAAGACGGCCAAGATGGCCTCCAAGACGGGTAAGATGGCTCCAAGATGCACCCAAGACGGTCCAAGATGGCCTCAAGATGGTCTAAGACGGCCCAAAAGGCCGGCAAAAGGCCTCCAAGACGGCCCAAGAGCCCTCCAAGACGCCCTCCAGGAAGGCCCGAATAGGTTAAAATCATTGATTTTCCTTAGGTTTTTGAAGGATTTTGGCATGTTCTTCTTTTCAGCTCTCCGACGGCCCCAGACGGCCCATGAGGTCCCCAACATCGCCCCAACAGCACCCAAGAGGCCTCCAAGATGGCCCCATGACGGCCCAAGAGGCCCCCAAGAAGGCCCCAAGAGGGCCTCAAGACGGCCCAAGAGGCCTCCAAGACCTCCAAGACGGCCAAGATGGCCCAAGATGGCCTCCAAGATGCCTCCAAGACGGCCAAAATGGCCTCCAAGACGGGTAAGATGGCTCCAAGATGCACCCAAGACGGCCCAAGATGGCCTCAAGATGGTCTAAGACGGCCCAAAAGGCCCGCAAAAGGCCTCCAAGACGGCCCAAGAGCCCTCCAAGACGCCCTCCAAGGTCCTCCCCCACGTGTTCCCCGAAAGCTGTAAAGACCGATTCGGGGAACATATGGCCCAATAACTTGGCAGACCTCTGGCCACAGCAGTCGGCCGCATCGGCGCTTCCGAAAGGGCAGGGGGCGGCGGTGATTCGCCGTAGGCGTCTTCGATCCGCCGCCCCCTATTGGCTTGCCACAGGGGTGCCCGGCGTGCTAGATTATTTCGGTGTTGGTTTGGTCCTTTCCAAAAGAACTCCCCATGGGGCTTCGGCCCGTCCCGCCGGCCACCCGAAAGGCCCGGAATTCTCACAAAAACTCTCCCAAGACGGCTCAAGATGGTTTTCAAAACCGCCCTGATGGCCTAAGATGGCCTCCAAGATGCCTCCAAGACGGCCAAGATGATCTCAAGTTCGCCGAAATGGTCCATGATGGCCTCCCAGACGGCCCAAGAGGGTCCAAGATACCTCCAAGTTCGCCCAGTAAGCCTCCAAGACGGCCCAAGAGGCCTCCAAGAGGTTTTCCAGGAGGGCCCGAAGAGGCTAAAATCATTGATATTCCATAGGTTTTTGAAGGATTCTGGAGTTTGCTCTTCTTGGGCTTCCGACGGCCCAAGACGCCCCAAAGATCGCCCCAAGATCCTTCACGAGGCCTCCAAGACGGCCCAAGAGGCCCCCAAGACGGCCCCACGAGGGTTCCAAGACGGCCAGAGGCCTCCAAGACGCCCAAGATGGCCTCCAAGACGGCCCTGGAACACCCCAAGAGGGCCCCAAGCCGGCCCAGAGAGGCCCCCCAAACGGCTTCCGACGGCGTCAGGCGGGTCAGGAGCCCACCAAGATGGCCGAAGTTGGCTAGAAGCTGGCCCAAGAGGCCTCCAAGAGGGCCTCCAGGAAGACCAGAAAAGGCAAACAACATGGTTGATTCCTTAGGTTGTTGACGGATTTTGACATTTGCTTCTTTTCGGCCTTCCGACGACCCGAGACGGCCCAAGAGCTCCCAAAGATCGCCCAAAGATCGCCCAAGAGGCCTCCAAGATGGCCCTAGAAAGGCCAAAGAGGCCCCCAAGACGGCCCCATGAGGCTCCCAAGACGGCCCAGGAAGCTTTTAAGACGTCCAAGATGGCCTCCAAGACGGCCCTGGAGCATTCCAAGAGGGCCCCAAGTCGGCCCAGAGAGACCCCCAAACGGCTTCCGACGGCGTCGGACGGGCCAGGAGCCCACCAAAACGGCCGAAGATAGCCCTAAGATGGCCCAAGACGGCCCAAGAGGCTTCCAAGAGGACCTCCAGGGAGGGCCGAAAAGGCCAAAATCATTGACTTCCCATGAGTTTTTGAAGGATTGTGGCATTTGCTTTTTTTCAGCCTTCCGACGGCCCGAGACGGCCCAAGTGCCCCCGAAGTTCGCCCAAGAGGCCCAAGACGGCCCCAAGAGGCCCCCAAGACGGCCCAAGAGGCCTCCAAGACGCTCAAGATGGCCTCCAAGACGGCCCAAGAGCCCTCCAAAACGTCCTCCAAGAAGGCCCGAAAGGGTCAAAACGACCTTCACACGGCCAAGATGACCTTCAAGATGACCTCCTCAAGGCTTTCCAAACCGATTCGGGGAACACATGGTCCGATAGCTTGGCAGGTCTGGCCTCAACGTTCGGCCACATAGGCGCTTCCGAAAAGGCAGGGGGCGGCGGTCATTCGCCGTAGGCGTCTTAGATAACGCCAACGTCTCAATATGCGCTGATGATTCCTATCCGCCCCCGCATAATGTTCCCAGATGCGCCAAGGCAGCGCCGAGACGCACCGACGCGACTCTGAGACATCCCATTTTGATACATATATATATATATATGTATATATATATGTGTATGTATGTATACATGTATAGAGAGAGAGAGAGAGAGAGAGAGATAGAGAGAGAGAGAGAGAGAAAAAAAAAAAGAGAGAGAGAGAGAGGGGGCGAAACCCTCACGGATTATCAGTATCATGATCCCCCCTTCTTCGTCCTGCCCATCCTCTCTCCTCGCAGGACTCCTCATCCTCTGTCCTCCTCCCTCCCCAGAGACGAACTCGCCCGAGTCAGCGCTGGCCCGCGCCGGCCGGGGCCACGTCGCGAGCCCCAGGCCAGCCGCGAAGTGGGTCCCGACCTCGCGCCAGCGGCTGGCGGGGAGGAGGGTTCGGCTCCACACGGCTTCCGAACCTGGACAAGGCAGACGTGGTCGGAGGAGATTGGCCGACCCCCTTCGCGCGGAACCCCGCTTCGGCTCCCCCGACCTCCTTCTCTAGTCCGTATAACCATCACAACCACCGCCATCATCATCAGCATCATCCTCATGCTCATCATTATCATCATCCTTATCATCATCCTTATCATCCTTATCATCATCATCATCATCATCATCATCATCATCATCATCATCATCATCGTCATCATCATCATCGTCATCATCATCCTCATCCTCATCATCATCATCACCATCGTCAGCACCATCATCATCACCACCATCATGATCACCATCATCACCATTACCTTCATTGCCATCATAATCAGCAACACCATCATAATCATCATCACCATCATCACCATGACCATCACCAGCATCATCCGCATCAACATCGGCAACTATCATCATCGTCATCATCATCAGCCACATTATCATCATCCTGATCAACATCACCATCATCACCATCACCATCACCATCAGCATCACTATCACCAACATCATCACCATCACAATCATCATCACCATCACTACCATCCTCATCCTCATCATCAACAGCATCAGCATCATCGCCATCATCATCGCCATCGCCATCGTCATCGTCACCACCACAACCATCCTCCTCCTTCTCCTCCTCCTCCTTATAATTACCATCGTCACCACCATTCCTCCTGCCCACCCCCCCTTCTAGCCCCGCCCCCTCTTGCATCCTCCATCCTTTTTCCTTTTGCATAACTCCTCCCTGTCGCGCCCTGAGGCATGTCGGTAAGGCAGGCCAGGCGATTCGCCTGAGACTTCCTCGCCATCTATGCTCACTACGCTGAAACAATTTCATGGATGGAGGGCGGGTCATTTTCAAAACGTGGCTCTCGCTTTAGCACAGGGCGCATCCGTCTCAGAAGGTTGCAAGAGTTTCACAGATGGAGGGCATGCAGATTTCAAAAATGTGGCTCTCGCCTTAGCGCCGCGCACCTTCGTCCTAAGGTGTGCAAGAGTTTCACGGATGGGGGGCGGTACCTTTTCAACATGTGGCTCTCGCCTTGGCGCCGCGCACCTTCGTTGTAAAACATGCCAGGGCTTCACGGATGGAGGCTGGCACCTTTTCGAAATGTGGCTCTCGCCCTCGCGCCGCGCATATTCTTACGGCTGACGTCCCAGAACTGGTGTTTTGGCACAATGTAGGACTGCCAAGGCGAAACAATTACTATGGTGTTCTGGCGCGGTTCAGGATTTTCAAACGGTTGTGTTGCAACGGGGCACTTCCGGCAGAGAAAATGAACCCTTGTAGGGACCTATGCAGAGGGAACCTGGAGGGAGGGTTCATTGCAACATCGTCGATGAGTCATGGGTCTGCAGCGGTCCTCCTCCTCCTCCTCCGCCTCCGCCTCCGCCTCCTCCTCCTCCTCCTCCGCCTCCGCCTCCTCCTCCTCCTCCAAGCCCATCTGGCCTCAGCTGGGAGGGGGCCGGATCGTGGTCGCGTCGGGGGGATCGCTCGATCTCTCGGCGCGATCGCCAGCGATCAGGCCGCCCAGGAGGTCGGGCTCACGCGAGCCGCGCGGAGCCCTGGGGGTGAGGCACTCCTGGCCTCAGCCTCCCCCTGGGCCCGATCGGCGGCAGCGGCAGCGAAGGCCGGCGCCAAGAAGAAACTCCCCAACGCGCCCCTCGGTGAGAAGAAGTAGAAGGGCGCCAAGAACCAGCTCTTCGAGAAGGCGCCGCGTAACTTCAGGCTGGGCGGCGACATCCAGCCGAAACGGGACCTCAACCGCTTCGTGAGGTGGCCCAAGTTTGTCCGCCTGCAGGGCATGAAGCGCGTCATGCTCATGCGTCTCAAGGTGCCGCCGGCCATCAATCAGTTCAACATGGCCATAGACAAGAACCAGGCAGCGCAGCTCTTCAAGCTGATGAAGAAGTACATGCCCGAAACTGCCGAGGAGAAGAAGGCCAGGCTGATGGAGATGGCCCAGCAAAAGAAGGTCGGCCAAGAGGTGAAGACCAAAAAGCTCCAGGTCATCAAGTACGGGCTGAACCGCGTGACGACCCTGGTCAAGCAGAAGCAGGCCAAACTGGTCGCAATCACGCACGACGTGGATCCCATCGAGATGGTCGTGCGGCTCCCCGTACTGTGCCGCAAGAAGGAGGTGCCGTACTACATCGTCAAGGGCAAGAGCAGGCTGGGGCAGCTCGTGCACAAGCAGTCCGCCGAGTGCGTGGCGCTGACGACGGTCAACAAAAAGGACAAGAAGGAGCTGGTGACCCTGGCGGGAAACGTCAAGGGCCAGTTCAACGACAACACGGATGTCCGCCGCAGGTGGGGCGTCGGCATCATGGGCATCAAGTCCCAGCACGTCACGCAGCGTTGCGAGAAGGCCATGCAGATGGTGCAGGCCAAAAGCTCGGGCTGCAGATCGCCTGAGCGGTAAGCGGCCCGCAGACGCGTGTAAAGCTAGGACCCCTGGGGCTCAAAGACTCCGAGGGGCCAAGAGCCTGTTAGGTACATCCAGATTGGAAATAGAGCTGTGCACGCCTCACATACCATGGAACACTGTTCCACGTGGTGGTGCACAACGGCACCCGCCCCAGTGGCGAAACTCGACATTGTCGTAGCCGAATTTTCCCGAATTCTTCTCCTCCTCCTCCACCTCCTCCTCCTCGTCCTCCTCCTCCTCTCCCGCTTCCGTTACTTGGGGGGGCCAGGAACGTCCCGCAAGGCGGCGTGCCCCCGGCGGGGCGGTGCAAGGGGCGCGGGTGAGGCCACGCAGTGGGCCAGCGCCTGGCCTCAGAGAGAGAGGGGGACGAGAAAATAGATGATAAAACATAGACATATACATGAACATAGAAAAAAATGATATAATAACAGTACATAATAATAATGAATATAAATAAACAAACATACAAGACAGAGAGCGAGAGAACGCCTCGAGGTGGGCCTGGGGGACCCCTCTACGGGGTACGCCTGCGCTGGACGAGAACCGTTCCCGCGGAGGCCCAAACAGCAGACCAGCGTCTGTGCAGCCATCACCCTGACGAAGGTGTGAGTTGCACCTAGCGCGTGTATCTTTTAGTGCTGATGCGCCGTCCAAGCGACAGGCCTTGCATGCTTGCCGGTATATTCCTCCTCCTCATCCTCCTGGCATGAAACATGAGGTGCAATGAGCTCCTTCATGGTCAACAGCCACGATGAAGAAGAGCTCGCACTTATGGAAAAACTGACTGCACTGTATGGGGGGGAAGGTGCTGGAACCTCTAAAAACACGGGGTGCAACATAGAAGCGAGATGGTAAAATAATAAGCATCGGCCGAAGGAGAGGTAAGACCGACACGAGGGAGCAAGTCCAAGGGGGCGACACATCCCCCTCATCCCTTCCTTCCTCCGGAGTCTGTCCTTGCCCCCCGTGTAGTGGATGGCGTCGCCGGCGCGCAGGCCGTTAGGCAGCTCGGGCAGTTGCCCAGGATCGCCTGCGGCAAGGGGCGAGCAGGACAGCGACAGAACCTTCGGCAGCAACGCCGCCGCGCGGAGCCACAGAGAGCCCCCGAGTCCTCCCGAGTCGGCGGCGCGCGCGCGGGGGCAGCGCCAGGTGTGCGGCCTTGTAGGAAGGCAGGGCCTTTCTGAGGAGGCAGGGGGGCTCCTTCGAATCCCTCCCGAGGTCCGGGCAGCTCCTCGTATCGTTTAACAGATCCCCATCCCCAGCGGCGTGGCCTGGGCCCCACTGGCCGATTTACCCCCCTTGGATGGGGATATAAGTCGTTCCCTTCGGGTTTCGGAGGGTGCATCCCCAATTGGGGTGGTAGTTCTGGGGGGGTCTCGAAGGGGGCAAACCTTGTCGGCATCGGTTGCACCATTAACTATCGCACTACTCTCGGTGGCAACCGACTGCTGTTGCACCTGCGTGGCCTTGGCCCAGCAACAGACCCAACAATATGGCTAACTGGGGGATGGCTGGACAAGTGTTCAGGGGACTGAACTTCTCACTTGAGGTGCTCCGACACGGCCTCACCCCCGTCCTTCAAAACGGCCTCCCCACGGCCACAGGAGAGCCCCAAGAGGACCCTCAGCTGACCAACGGCTCGTCAAACACCAAAGACATGATGTTGCCTGGGGGCCTCCTGGATGGGGTCCGAGAAGATAAGATCAGAAGATCGCGCCGCATCAACGATGCAGGGGCGACGTGGGCGATGCATCGGCGCCGTCGGCGTGAAGAAAATCTGCGATGCGGCGATGATGCGGCGCGATCCTCTGGCCCTATCTGTTCGGACCCCTTTTGGGAGGCCCGGATAGCATTGAGGGCAGTTATGAGAACCCGAACTTGTCAGCCGAAGGTGTCTCCAGGAGGGCCGCCCGCCCTCATCGTTCTTTCGCCCCGCCCGTGTTTCTGAGCGGGGGCCGTTCGGGGGGGACTGGCTCAGTGAGTGTGGGGGGGGGGGACATCGAGCCTGAATCGCGATGCATCGCCGATGGGCCCCCGATAGCGACTCCCCACGTTTCTGGGAGGGGTGTGCTATCGGGCCCGATCGGCGATCAATGGGCGATATGGGGTCGACGCATCCGCCTCTGAACCGATCCACCTTTCGCGATGCCCCTGACTGATCCTGGTGTCGTTCGGCACGAAACTCGACCCTCCACCAACCGTTGGCGGCGATATGGGAAAACCCCGCAAACCGCTTTCGGCGAGGCGCAGCCACTGCAAAATACCCCGAGGCTGGAGAACCGCAGAGTTCAGCTGAGGAGCCCCGAGAAACATGAACTTGGAACCCAAAGCCTCGCTCCTCAGAAATCCGACGTTACTCGTAAGAAGTGGGTGGGGGCATGAGGTAGGACAGCGCTGAACATAGATTGGGTCTCCACCTACCCTCCAGAGAGGAAGAAAGAACGACCAACGCTAGACCCTTGTACCTTCCCCCAATATGTACTGTGATAGTGATGCGTTTTAGCGCAATGGGAAAAAAAGGCCCCTGGAGGTCAAACGGCAGCGAGTGGTGCATATACACACGTGACGCACGCACTATCCTACACCCGTGAAACTTTATCACGAGCTAGCAGGCAGACCGCGCAGTACCGCTGGTCTCAGTAAACCTCTGGGGGCAGTAACAGGAGTATTCCCATGTTGGGATTACTCAAGCCAAAGGCAGTCCGGACTCACTCACTCAGTTCCCCGATGGGATAGCATTTATCCTGGCCCTCGCCAATTGCTCCTTGACCTTTTTTCAAAACAGATTCAAGGCCGGCATACCCATCGTCAGACCATCAACAGCCATAGTGCTTGTATCGATCCATCGGATCTTCTCCCCAAGTGTGCGTGGATGTGAAATCTCGACTTCTTCCGTTGCATTAGTCCAAATATTTTGTCTTAAACTACTCAAATTGATACTCCAGCGCTAATTGTCTGTCTTACCCATGGCTGGTGCTACGAGATATATTTCAAGGCTTTTGCAATCCGTCATCCATTAGTGTCTTATAGAAATGGCTGATTTGTCTTCCCAGTTGGTTGGCAGCTTCTTTCCTGCGCCAAGCATCCCACGTGCATCTGCGACGGCGGCGCGAATGCGCACACCAGATTCTACACCCCAAACACAAGTCTGGGTCCCAGCTTGTTGTGTAGATTTACGTACTCGTTTGATAACTTTACTAGGTACACATACCTGGTGATCACTGTTCTCCTCGATGAAACCAGGCCGTGCGAGCCCATTGAACCTAACCCTCTGTGACCTGAGAGGCTCGATTCTACCCTTGACAGTGTCTTCTTCCCCTGCCCAGCTGGCACCAGTAACGATAAGAAGTGGCAGATCTTGATTCCACTTTACATTTCCACCTTTGAATGCTAACCCGCAGTCAGCGGACTAAGTTGCATCTTCTGATTCACGGTTAGCCCCCTTGAGATGAAGTACCTTCGCGTGACGCACTGCAGTCTGCAGTCTGCTCACGCGATACACTAGCTCAGGTTTGCACTGACGTGTAACCCATGACAAAGCACCCGCCACCGTTTTAAGCTGCGCTGTCCCGCCTTAATTGCATTTTCTCGTGAGGGGGCTGTCTCTAGGATAGGATGCAGCTTCGATCGTCTCAAAATTGCCCCCGGCCGCGACACTCGCCGTGCAATTTTCATCTTGAACAACTTGTCAACCGCAATACCGGAAATTATCCGACTTGGTCTCGCGAGTATCAAACTCTGCTAATACCGAATCGATGATTCTCTGACTTTCATCATCCGCAGCCCACAGTATGTTATCCACAGGTGTACCTCACATGCGCGTGATCTCGTTCTTGTCACTATGAATCCTGAACAAAGCAGGCATGGAACGATTCTCCTTCGGACCATGCGCTTCAAACCTTCTGCGAATTCTCTTCCACGGGCCTCGTCCTGCGTCGCGCGTGCAATAGACAGGCGCGCGTGCGATCAGTTCTCCACCATCCGGTACTCCTTCCACTCCGTCGGGCAGTGGCTTGAGCAGCATGAGCCCGTCGAGTTCCTGCCCCTGGAAGCACGCCGATGCAGTGCCGGCACACTTGAGCGTCTTCTTTGCACCGGCAGCCCATGATGCTGTCAACCTTGGCCCTTCGAGTTCGCATGTTGGTGAATCCGCACGGATGCCCAACGACTCTTCCAAATCTCCACGTACGGCAAATCTACTCGTGCACTGCGGTGCAACAGGAGGTCCCACCCAGTCTACGGAGATGCTCATTCTTGTCAATCCCGATCCATGGCGCAGGTACCACGCGATGTCCTTCGTCGAAAAAATTGTCCAGCTCCGCGGAATCAACGCGGCGGCGTTGAACTTCTGCCATGTTCCCCATTCGTCTTGTCTTGCCAACCGTAGACCGCTTTTAACGCCCGCAGATTCCCGATGGTACACCATATTCTTTGCACTCTGGAGCTTCTTCTTCGATTGCCGCTTATGAACGCGTTCATCGAAGAATCCGACAAGCGTTTCATATGGCTTAACAGCGAGTGAAGCTTCTCTACGAACTCAAAGATCCATGCCCCGCCCTGATGTTCCGGCCCTGCGCATGGCCTCAAGAAGTGGGTTCGCTGTTTCGGGAGCTGGCTCCGAGACAGAATCGGGAACCCTTCCCGTAGTCCCATCGGCATTCTCGACTCTTCTGCGCATCGCTTCGTTGCGACTCTGTATACCGTGCGGGACGTCGTCTAGTGGCGACCTCTGAAGGGGCGCTCGGGTCACCTGTGACGACCTCGACGCGGGCGGCACAGGAACGATCAGTCCATCTGACCGTTCATCTTCTTCCATTTGGCGAAGACAACGCTTCCGCCGCTGTGCACGGTCGAAGCCTGTCGACAGCCACGCAGACAGGTACACCCTCTGTGATCAACCATGCGTTCTTGCCATCGAACCCAACGATACGAGAACCAGTGTTCCACTTAGCGGCAACTTCGCCGTCGGTCGGCCCCTTGCGAAAGCATGCTACATCACCTACCTGATTATCCAGCTAGTGGTGTTGCCTTTCGGAGAGCGGCCCTTGCCGTCCGACTCCCGACGTCGTGTTCTGCGAATGCTTTTCTGGCAGACGCCCGGATCGCAGCCTGGCGAGAAAACTCGTCGGCTCCGTCCTCTGCAACATTCGCAAGCACTCCTAAGTCGAAAACTTCCTCGTCGTCGAAATGACTCCCTGGGACACGAGGCATCTTCCCGACTACCCACTGAGCAGGCGCGAATCCGCCGACTCGTGACATCTCATTCTTCGTGTTGTCGACTTCTGATGCAGTCGAGATGACTTCATCGAGTCCGGAAACACTCGTCGTGCACCACCTTCTTGAAGATGTTCTTCCAAAGTCCACCATGTCTCTCGGCGCGGCCTATCTGCTCAAGGGTCTCGACTCCGGCGTCGCGGAGGTCGATCCCTTGACTCTTTGCAGAGACACTCCTCTGTTGTGCAGTCCACGGTCCAGCACCATTCTTGTGGGCTTACCTGCCCATGCACGCCAGTGTTGCTGATGTGCAGTGCGGCATGCTCTCGAAGATGGCGTGCCGCCTCCCTGCTTGACACAGATCACACGATGAAATGCTGCACCCTGGCACACTATGTTCAAGAAAGTGTAACGTTCTCCACTTCTGTCATTCACCTCTAGACAGTCGATACCGATTTCATGGTTCAAGCAGAACTTCTTGGGTAAGGCAACCTTGTGAGTCTGAGCTGGCGGTTTGTGATGTTCGCAATATTCACATCGATTACTCTTGGCGGCTTCAATGTAGTCCGATGAAATCCTGGAGATTCTCGATAGCTGTACGAGAACACGATTAGGCACATGACCAAACTGTCTGTGCAGTCGTCGAATGGCGATCCTTGTGCGGAGCGGGACCTGCAACAACGATGTCCTTTTCTTTCCTTCGTGGTTCGGCCCGCCAGGTAACTTGATTTGTCCCAGGATATATTGTTCCTCGTCTCGCAGGCGTTCCTTAGAGACTGTAGCGATGTCGTCATCACCGATCGTGTCCACATCGTCTCGAACTCTCTCCTCTGCGGGTGCAGCGGGGAAAGCTGAAAGCGAAAGTCTATCCAGTCTAATTCGCTGACCGCTCTGAAAAGATCGAGGAATTTCTGACTCGCGACGTCCACGTCCGACCCGAGATGCGAGTTCAGCGCGCTAGTGGCCCCAGGGCTTGAGCAACCGGGCTCATAACCAGCTGCAGGGCCATTATCGTAAGCCAAACCAAGGAAACGAAAACTGATCACATGATGCTTTGATGATGATGCGTAGGCGACAACGAGATCAATCTTGCGCTCGACGATGTCTTTTGCCACCGAAGGCCCCAAATCTGAGCGCGCCACGCGTCGCTCGAGACTGGGCAGACGAACGCGATGCCGATGTCGTAGAGCAGCACCCCGGCCAAGCTGGTCCCCGCTCGTCCGCGAAGCGGATCGGTGTTCCTGATCACCTTCTCGACGATCTCCTTGTCGACGGCAGACATGCCTGGTGCGGACAGCTCGGCAACGCACGCGGATAACACCTCCTCTTGCATACTGCTGTTACGCTATCAAGAACAATATTTGGCACGACTTCTAGCGTTCATGGTAGTCATTCCATGCTGGTCTTGCTGCAATGGCGTGCACAAATACGATGTTCCGTCAACGCGGATCCTCGGAGGCTGCACAAATATTGCTACTCGATCGAACTCCTCAGCATCCACAGAATAACTCATGGCAACACGATCTTCTATGCGCTTCCAAGACTGGGCGTCCTTGGAGCGACCCGTAGAACTCCTTTCAAGAAGACCATGCCGGCGGGAACTTGATCTGAGCGTTGAACGGACCAATTTTGCCGCTCACACGCACCAATTTCCCAGCGCCCTGCCCTCCCGCGCGGCCCTTCGACCCTTCTGATGGGACCGATCGAGGATCAACGTGCGTGATGAAGTTCCTCTTCTTGCCTGCCGTGCTTGAAAAGCGAATCCAGCTAAGCTGCGCCAGCTGCAACCGGCTCGAAGTCCACGACTGGACATCCGGCCCGCTCACCGCCCACCGTGGCCAAGTACCTCTCGACAGGAGAAGTCGGGGATCCTGGGCGAGACGCACGAATCTTGCTCGATTTGTTGTCGCTGCTAGCGGCAGCAGTACTCGCCGGGGGCGGCGGCGGCGGCGGTAGCGGCTGTGCCCGGCGGCTCTGGTGGCGCAGGCGGCAGAGGGGCCCGGGGGATGCGCGCAGGCGGCGGCCCCTCCGGCTGCCTCGGCGCGAGGACAGCGGGCGTGCGCTCTGGTGGCGGCATCATAGGAGGCATCCCAGGAGGGCGAACGATCGTGCCCTTAGGGAAAGGTGTGCCCAGAAGAATGCCCATTAACTTGCTTGTGCTGCCCATTCGAGCCATCTTCTTCGGCGCGTCGAAATCATCGCCATGCGAATCGCGTACCTGATATGAAGTGGGCGATGCAGCGGCAGAAGACGATGCGGCAACGGGCGATGGCGAAGCTGCAGCAGCAGTAGAAATACTACCACCAACGGGTTTGGGCAACGCGCCGGCTACTGTATTCTCACGAGCATAACGTACAAATCGCATAATCTGCAGGCGGCCTCTTGTCCTCGTGGCAGATCTCCAAATAGAAATGCAGCTCGCGCCCAACAAATCGCCTCATCATGGTCTTGAACTCTGCCTCAGAATAGTCAGCGCCGAGACGCTCGCGCCAGTTCGTTTTGATGTTCGCGGATGACAGCGGCCACGTCCTCATCGTCTACTCCGTCAACCGCTCGATGAAGCGCGAGATCTCTTCTCCTCCCTCCAGGCCAGCACAGCCCCGTCGCGGGGTCTGCGCTTGGCAGGCGACCCAGGAAATGGGGGCGGCGGCGCACTGAACTTCTCGAAGGACCCAGTAATGAGCGAAACCATCTTGTCAGCCGCAGAATTCGCCATCTCCCAGGCCCACTCGGATAAGTGACAGCAGTCGTCGCACTCTCCGTTGCAAGTGCGCATGGGCCACTCATGTCGACTCAGGCGTGCAGAACTGCATTCAATGCCATGCTGCTTCAAGAACTGCTTAACACCATAACTGACAGCAACAGAGCGATGCCGACCAGAACGACAGATGGCAACAAGGCATACATACTGTAAAGACGTGTTCTTCGCCAAAGATCTTGCCGCATACTCAGCGATGCCAGCGAAATGTTCATTCTCAACTGAATTGCGCAACATGTTTTGGCGAGGGCCGATATGGCGCGCGTGTCGGATCGTTCAGAGCCCTGGTGTCCACCAACGCATGCCGATCATAGTTCGCCATATTCTCATCTGCAGCAACGAGCGCATCTATGGAATTGCCTTCGCGTCCCCTGGTAGTCATCTCATCACTGGGACGGTGATGACTGCGGATGTACTCCGTCCGTATCGTCGACCCCGAGCACCTCGGGTTGTTCTCGAAGTTATCCAAGCCCAGCGCGATCACAGCAAACTTCGAGCTCTGCGGTGCGGGGCGAGCACCAGCGCCAGCAGCCGCGGCAGCGACCCGTGCGTCCTCGTCGTCACTGGAGAGATCAACGGGCGCAGGCGCACACGTGACCCGTCGTCGCTGGAGCGATCGACGACCGCAGGCGGCGCAGCGCGGCCGGCGGGAGCTGTACAGCACGGCTGGTCGCAAGCTGCTAGGTGCGAAATGTGCAGCGAACGAATGGGCTCCGCAACGTGCTCCGGGTCAAACTGATCAAGACGAATGATAAAGAAGACCTGAGCCAGCACGACGACACATGTCTACCTCGCCTTCCTGACTCAAGAGGGCGCGACCATTAGACGCATCCTTCGCGAGACCGAGGGGGGCCTGTGCAGGACGAGACAACAAGAGAAGAACGCGATCCGCATCCCTCAACCGATGTTACTCGAGACGCCCACTCGCGGCGCCACGTGCAACAACGATATGAAACGGAAAACTCTGCTTACCTGTCGTCTCACTCCCTGCCTGTCCTCGTATACCGCTGCGCGTCTTGCGCTGTCTGTGAACCCATTTAGGATAGACGCCCAACTTCTCGAATTCATCCTCTGCATTAAGAGCCCGAGCTTTGCCGTGACAGCAAAAATTGCAACCCTCGCCTAGCGCGGCCCAAACACCGTCGTCCTTGAAGACGTCGACCGCACGGAGCTTAGAACGAGCCGAAATTGCGGTCGAAGCTTTCTTTGTTGGAGCCAAAAAGCCGACGAGACTGTGATCTGTGACCTCTGTGACACAGTCGCGGAGTAATGAAGTTAGTACACCTGTACTAAAGTCGCCCGTATCATTGTAAATCTCAGCAGCACGTTTAGTGAAAGCCTTCAGTGCAACCTTTAGCTTTATAGAGGTGACGCGGCGATCGTCCTCAATAACCTTCCCAGCTGCGTATGCTTGGATGTTGCTGGAGCGTTCAACTTTCTTAGCTGTTGCTTTCTTGTCTTCTGATGGCGTCCTGGGCTGCTCATCGACGCAAGTCAGGCCACGACGGCAACGCGCGCGAACAACATCTGGAGTACTGCCGCGATTGTCCACGATATCGCGCGGACGCTTACCCAGAGAGCGCAGCGCCGCGCACCTCTCCCCCTTGGTCTTGCGCCCGCAATCCTTGCAGGCGCGAGCAATGAAACGAGCGCTAGAACCGACCCCCGAAAGATTCTTGCAAACCCCAACACATGGCTGACGCATCGGGGGATGTGGAGGTTCCCCATTCAGGCCAGCAGAAGAACTCGAAGAAGGCAAACCCTGGTCACTGGAAACATTCGGCCCCGAAACTCTCGCAAACTGTCCGTCTTCCTTCCGAGTGAAGTTGCTATCGACCCATCCTAAGAACAGAACCAGATCCCCACTTGGCCCCTTCACCTTGCGACCCCAATCGACGTAATCTGGAGTGCCCCTGAGAACGCGACCAAAATTAAGCCCTTTGTGCTGACCCGGAGCAAACGCAGCATCCTGACCTGGAGCAGAGAGATAGGAGCCGAAACAGATTTCTCCTCATCAAACTCCCCATCAGAGACACTAGCCATAGGGTAAGATTCAATCGAGCGAACAGCCATGAACCCAAGAGTACCTCCCTCAGCCTCTGCAGAGATCTGAAGACTCTTCTCCTGGAACTCTGGAGGCCCCTGAACCGGAGCGGCCACGGTCATTACCATGCAACTCACGCAAACATGACTCTCGACGTGGTCGCGCTGCTAGCTGCGCTGTCCGTCGCAGCCCCGGATCCATTCTCGTCGACTCCTCCTTACTCCTAATGATATGATGAGGGATTGCTGATGATACAGCAACGGAACTGACGGATGCGAACTCTCGTTCGTCATCGTCCTCGCGCAGCTGGACATGGCGCTCGCCAGTGTCTCCAGTGTGCGCTGCCATTGCCGTCCGGGGCTTGCCCTTGCATTCAGGGCCCCCGGACCAGTGGCCTGTTTCGTGGCAGGTCTTGCATGTCGAGCGTTCCTTGTATCCTGGGGCCGCTTCTCGCGATTTCCCAGCCGGGGCGTGCAGTGGCAACCCTTGCCTCCGCTCTTTCCTCTGACCTTGCCCCTCCCTTTGGTGCCGAAGTTGGCGACCAAGTCCTCTTGGATCGCGTCGGGGAGCTTCTTCCTCCGCGTATCCGACCTTGACCATCTCGTCGACCACCTCGACGTCGAGCTCGCTGCTATCCCGGACAGGAGCCCAGTGATCATGCGATTCCGACGTAGGCGCGTTCGTCGGCGTAGTCGTCCCAGGCCGCGTCGCCCCAGCCGTGCTCTGGCGAATAGCCGGGCGCTCAGTGCCCGTGGGGACTCAGCTCCTCAGGGTAATGCTCCTCCTGCTCGTACCATCCATTATCAGTTGCGTAGAAAGCGCGTTGTGGCCTGGAGAAGCGCACCTTGCTCTTGCCCTCGCTTCTGTTCCGGTAGCTCGGTCTGGGCTGCGGCCACGTCGACGAGCTTGAGCATTTACCAGACTCACCCTTGCCTTTTTTGACGGATGTGTATGCGGCCGTGCTGGAGGATCAAAGCGTCCTTGATCTGATCAAAGGTTGTCACATGTCTTGTGCAGTCAACGCCATCAGATTCTCCGAAGGCGAGAGGCCTGCATGGTCCAAGAGAAGGGAACTAAACACATCGTCGCTCATCAAGATCATGGGATCGAACTTTGAGACAAGTTTCCGCCAGCGCTTCTTTCGGGATATGCACGATACCCATAGACTCACCGCGCTGCCGAGACAGTGGTCAATATGGTTTATGCCCCACCTGGAACAGGATCTTCGCTTCCAGCGCCTCTGCGGGGAAGAGTGAAGTACGAATCGCCAGCACCAACTGATCGATCTCACTCGGAGTCAGAAGCACGTCCTTGCCGGTATGCATGGCAATATCGAACGCGTCACCTCTGAGGCCTTCTACAACCTTGTTGACAGCTGCGGTGGTCACGTGTTGCTGTTGTGCACCCGTCTCTGGATCCACTGAGGCCACGGCGGCACTCATGCGCATCTCTGTGCGGAATTTCCATTCGTGAAACTTGTTCGCCGTGCCGTCGTAGATGTAGCACTCTTCGTCTCGGACCGCGTCAGCGCGTCGGCGCTCGGCCGATAGCGAAGAGAAGAAAGTGCCATGGCGCAAGGTTTTGTCCCCTAGCGAGGGAAACTGCCAATACAGAAAATAAAGAGAGGTAGTGCGACACTGTCTGACGAGACGTGCGAGCAATGGTACGATACGGGGATCGTGTGGCAGCTCCGCTGCCAGTGTGATTATGATGCGTTTTAACGCAATGGCAAAAAAGGGGGCCCTAGAGGTCAAACGGCAGCGAATGGTGCATATATACACACGTGACACATGCACTATCTCACATGTACACAAACATCCAAGACACACGAAGAATAGTAAGGTGCCCTCCCCGAACCGACCTCGATCTTATAGTAAGGTGCCCTCCCCGAACCGACCTCGACCTTATACCCCGCTCCGACCGTTTTTTTCCGGGCGTTGGCAAGACTGGGTTTATTTAGTGATGTGTACTGGGAGGCGCCACCCCGCCCCGTTCCGCTAACCGGAAGTGCCGTCACACGAAAAAACACCAGCCACGGCAGACCTGGTTCAGTGACTCTGGTGGCCAATTCAGGGGCTCCGGGGCCCTACCACTAACCGGGTCCCCTTCCCTGGAAGTGGAAACTGGAGGTCTGCGTGGTAGCTCCCCGGTCACCGGAGCGGTCCCTTTAAAGGGCAGACCGTGCGCGGAGCAGGTTGGAAAATGAACGTCGGCAACGAGCATACGCAGGAAAATACGATTCATAAATCCTCTGGTGTGCAGGTTTTCAGGGGTCCTGGGTCCTGGCTGTAACTGATTCTTATTCCACAGCGTGGCTCCTTCGAGATCGTGGCCCATTCCCCAGGACTGGCTTTCCATCCCGCGTCTGTGCTCTCACGGCCCCTGGGCCTGGCAAGGGCCCCCCGGGGGGCGGAACAGACTGCTGGTCCCTCCACCGACTTCCTCGCGCATCGCGCGAGGCTGCCAGACCCTGCGCCCCCCTCTAGAAGCCTCCCGAACGGGGTCCGAAGACGGCCGGACTTAGGACGGAAGAATTTGGACGCCCGAAATGGGCACGGAAAAAGTGGGTACAAGGCCCAACAACAAATCTTGTCCCAAACCAACAGCGGCCGCTGTTGGGCAGGCGGCCCTCTGTCTCGAATGGACACAGGCCACCGCGGCGCGGACGGCGAGTCCTGTCCAAAATGAACATGAACTGCTGTTGGGCATTGTGCCCATTCTGTCCGTACCCATCCGTGCGTGCCGACAAAGCAGCCTTCAAGAACGTGGGACCCTCCGCCGGCCCAACTGAAGAACAATCGAGGGTACCCTCCCGGGAGGAGCTCCCCCAGGATGCACTGCACAAGAACATCCGTCAGGCACGAAGAACATGAGGGCACCCGTGCCGAGCCGACCTCGACCTCATACCTCGGCCCAGCCGCAGGTGGGGGCGGAGGATCGCGCCACATCTAGCCAGCCTCGAACGTATCCCCATCCCTAAGATGGGCGAGCAAACAGCGAGAACCATCTCAGGGAGAGGCCCTCGGAAACCGAGGGCATCCTGAAGATCGGCGTCGAGGTGAGGCGACGTCAAGCATAGGGATCGGGATATGTTTCAGACTGGTACTCCAGATTTCGTAATAAAGGGAGGGGGGTCTCATTTCGGGGGGGGGTCTCTTCCAGGCTATCTTGGAGGGCCTGGGGGGGTCTGGGGACGATGTTTTGGATGGTTCTCCCACGGGGGGGGGTCTGAAATGGCTTGTCTTGGAGGGTCCAGGCCCCCTCCCTTTTATTACGAATTCTGGAGCAAACATCGTCGAGGCGTCTGCGATGCCTCGGCGACGTCGGCGCTGCATCGGAGACGTCGGCGCGGAGCAAGCCGGGCCCCGCGTCGCGCCGCAGCGCCGGTGCGCCGGCGGTGCGGGGCGGCCCAGCGACCCCATCGGCCCCGACTCCACGTCCCCCCGCGGCCCAGCGACCCCCAGGCCTTGATGATGATGATGATGATGATGATGATGATGATGATGATGCTGATGCTGATGCTGGTGATGGTGATGGTGATGGTGATGGTGATGATGATGATGATGATGATGATGATGATGATGATGATGATGATGGTGATGGTGATGGTGATGATGATGATGATGATGATGATGATGATGATGATGATGATGATGATGATGATGGTGATGATGATGATGATGATCGGCACGGCGCTCCTGGCGCTCCCGACTCTCCTGGCGCTGCTGACGCTCCCGACCCGTTCCTGACGCTCCCGACGCTCCCGACGCTCCTGACGCTCCTGACGCTCCTGGCCCTCCCCAGAGAGCAGGCGCCCTGATTGTTTCTATCCGCCACCGTGCCCTCGAGGCACGAGCTGGAGCGTTTCAGGACCCCTGGTTTGGTCCACTGGAGCTGCAGCCCCCGATCCTGAAGATTCTTTCAGGGGCCCAGATACGAAATGGGCAAATCTTTCGGGGCTCCTGGCGTCCCTTAGGACTTTTCGGACGCAAGAAGAAACCAAGACGGGCGAAGAGGGACGCGAGATGCCTCGAAGACAATTCATGAAGGCCTCGAAGCGCCGAACGATTGGTCCAAGACGCTCAAGGTGGCTCCAAGACGGCCCAAGAGGCTGCTAAGATGGTCCAAGAGAACTCAAACAATACCCCCGAGAGGGCCCTAGCAGGCCAAATTGGTCAATTGTCCCAATATCGCCCCAACACGGCCCAAGAGTGCCCCAAGAGGACCCCGAGCTGGCCGCAGTGCACCAAGACAGCCCAAGGCGCGCCTAAAACTGCCAATATGGCCTCATGACGGCCCCACAAAGGGCCCAAGACGGGGAACACGAATCGAAAATCCAAGCCTTCCGTTGCAGGAAGCATCCGGGACGCCCTAAGGGGCCCCCAAGATCCCCCCAAGATTCCCCAAGAGTTACCTACGAGGCCCCAAGAAGCATCCAAGACGCCCCCAAAAGGCCCCAAACCGGTACGGCGTCAAAACTGCGTCCAGGAGGCCCCCGAGAAGCTTCCCACGAGATCCAAACGAGCATTCAAGAGGCCCCAGTCACGCTGCCCGACGAGGGGCCCGAGAGGGGGAACACGAAACTGCATTCGAACGCTAATACAGCCCAAGTGATACTTGATTGGTACCGATTGGGTCACATCGTCTGCTCTGGTGCACTGACGAAATCACTCGAATGGTATCTGCTTGGTGCCACGTGAGGCACACATACGATATCCGCCACCGTGGGAGTTGCAGCCAGCCGAATGCACCACCCCTACTTCCAGGGGGTCCCTGGGCAGCCATGGCGCCTCCGTTCCGCCTCCAAGGCTTCCATGACAGCCCGATGGCCCAAGAGGCCTCCAAGACGCCTCAAGAGGCCGCTAAGAGGCCTCCCAAGAGGGCCCCCCACAGGCAAAAATCTGTGTTCTCTTTAGGTTTGGGAGGATTTCGGCGTTCTTGATTTTTTCTGCAACCCGACGTTCCAAGATGGCCCACGAGGTTCCCCAAGACGGCCCAAGACGGCCCAAGAGGCGCCAAAGACAGCCCCACGACAGCCCCCAATGGGGCCCACGAGAAGGAACACGATCTGAAAATCCAAGCCTTCCGTGCCTGCGGGACGTCGAGGCGTGGAAGAATGCCGCCTGCCTGGCAAGGTTTTTGTAGTCGTCAAAAAAGGACCCCTGTCACCCGCTCTGGTAGCAGCCAGCCGAATGCACCACCCCTACTCCCGGGGGGTCACTGGGCAGCCATGGCGCCTTTGTAGGGCCCGCAAGGCTTCCATGACAACCCGGAGGCCCACAAGACTGTCCAAGAGGGCCCCGAGTCGCCGAACGATCGTTCGAAGACGCCCAAGGTGGCCTCCAGATGGCCCAAGAGGCCGCCAAGACGCCTCAAAACGCCTCTAAGGTGCCTCCCAAGGAGGGCCCCCACAGGCAAAACTCATTGTTCTCTTTAGGTTTGGAGGGGTTGGGCGTCATTTTCTCTTCTGCAACCCAACGTTCTAAGACGGCCTTCGAGGCCCCCAAGCCCACCCCAAAACGGCCCAAGTTGCCTCTAAGAGGGCCCCAAGACGGCCCAAGAGCGCCCCAAGACGGCCCAAGAGAAGCCAAATACGGCCCCAAGACGGACCCAATGGGGCCCAAGAGAAGGAACACGATCTAAAAATCCTGGCCTTCCGCCCCAAGGAGGCCCCAAAAGACACCCGAGAGGCCCCCAAAAGGCCCCAAGAGGCCCCCAAGAGGCCCAACAGATGCCTCAAGAGGCCCCAAAACGGCCCCCAACACTGTCTCTCAGAAGCCCCCGAGAAGCCTCCCACGAGATACCAACGAACATCCACTAGGTTTCACACCCACAATCCAGACACAATGGCGGGACTTGCCGTAGGCAGCTGGATAAGACTCAGGTGGTACTTGCTTGGGTCACCAGAGGTCACGCCGAATAATATTCAAGAAATACTGACTTGATGCCACTTGAGCGACGGAAGGAAAGAAGCAGATCTTCCGCGAGATGGCATAGCGACCTTACGCGGTGGCTTACGCGGGCCGCCAGCGCGGCACGCCACGTGGGAAGCGAGGGCACTTACGCGTAAACTTACGTGGGGAGCTTACGCGTCAATGTCGGCGCAAACGACCTCGTTTTTTTTGAGTCGCTCACTTGAATCATACTGACGGTATGACGCGCCTGCACGGGGCGCATGTCGAAAAGTGCCTGGCGTGCCAAACTTCATTCGGTTGTTGGTTCTTTTAGAACTCTCCCTAAGGCTTCGGCCCAGCGAGCTGGCCGCGCGGAGAGCCTCCGGCGATCTGGGGCGGGGTGGTTGGCAAGGGTGTTCCGCTCCGGATGGCTCCAACATGCCCCAAGATGGCCGCCGAGGCGGCTCTCAGAGGCCGCCAGGATGCACCCAAGATGTACCGAAGACGGCCCAAGAGACCTTCAAGACAGCTCAAGAGGCCTCCAAGAGGTCTTCCATGAAAGTCAGACGTCTTGAAACATTGTGGCCTTTGCTTTCGGCCTTTCGATGGCCCAACATGGCCCCAAAGATCGCCCCTGCAGCACCCAAGAGGCCTCCAAGATGACCCCACGACGGCCCAAGAGGCCCCCAAGATGGCCACAGGAGGTGTGCGAGGGAATGAGTCACCGAAAGGCCGATCCACTCCCGAGTTTCCGTCGGTAAAGGCGGTAACGATGAATGATGGACGATGAAGAAAGGTTTGCCCTTCTTCACAATAAGCTAGCCGAATCGCCGATACATGTAAGCCGAAAGGGGTAGCGGGAACAGTAAAGGAGAGGAGAGGTAGGGGGCTCATTCGCAGCAGGGCCCCAAGACGGCCCAAGAGGCCGCCAATTCGCCAAAGATGGCTTCCAAGGCGGCCCTGCAGCACCCCAAGAGGGCCCCACCTCGGTTCGGAGAGGCCCCCAAGACGACTTCCGACGGCGTCAGACGGACCAGGAACTCCCCAAGACGGCCAAAGAGGGTCCCAATAAGCCCCCACAGGCCCCCAAGAGGCCTCCAAGAGGCCCCCAGCTAGCTCCCAGGAGGCCCCAAGAAGCTCCGAGAAGATCTCCTCATCTTTTTCCACGTGTTCCGCGAGGGGCTTCCACAACGGCTGGGGGAACGATCCAATAACGTGGCCAAACTTTGCCTAAACGTTTGGCCACGTAAGCATAATTATCCGAAAAGGCAGGGGCCGGCGGTGATTCGCAGTAGGCATCTTCGATACGGGGCCCCCAGAAGTCTCGACCCCCTTCCTCAGGACCAATTTTCATCCCGAGTCGTTTGTTGACTGCCCTGGGGCCTGGCGAGGGCCCCCAGAACAGAGACCGGATACCTCCGCCTTACGCTGGAGGCCTATCGGGAGCCTTGAGACGGAGGTCAATGCAAACAGGGATCAGCCAGAGCGCCGGATCTTGCAGGATCCTGCAGAGCCAAGGTTGCATCGACCCGGGATAGCGCGCAAGACCCTGCAGGACGTTGCAGGAGCCTGCAGAGCCTGGCTGACCCAGGCTCGCACCGACCCGGGTCAGTAGACGCCCGAGCCTCGATCCTCGCCCCTTGTGAGGCAAGCCGCGGAGCGAGAGCTCGCAGCGTCAGAGACCCTCGCTCCCCCCCTCCTCCTGGCCGGCGCGCCTTCCACGCCGAGGGCCGCCCCCTGCCCCATGCCCGGCCCGGGGCGCCGCGGCCGGGCCCGGCGCTCAGAGTCGGGTGCTGCTGGAAGTCAGCCCTGGCCCAGGGTGCCCCCAGGGCTTCCCAGGAGGCCCCCACGGCCTCCACCCGCGTTCCGAGGAGCCGCCTCTGCCCGAGTTCCCCGGAGTCTTCGTCGTCGTCGTCGTCGTCGTCGTCGTCGTCGTCGTCGTCTTCCTCATCGGAAGCCGCTGCCATGCCAACGGCGAGTAGTCAGTCGAACGCCAGGGCACCCCTGGGGGCACCTCGGGCCAGGGGCACCTGTAGCAGCCCCCGACAGAGTGGGGGAACGCCCCCCCTCCTGCAGGGCGGTCTGTCGGCGGCGGGGGGAACCGAGGCGGCGACCGCGGCCGCCCTCGGGTACAGTCGGGGCGTTGGCCTGAGGAACCCAAAAAATTGGCCTGACGAAGGACCCAATCATTTGCTGCTGCGAGTACCGCGAGGGAGAGGAGACGAAGGTGGGGGGGGCAGCAAGAAGGACTGCGGCGTGCATGAGGGAGAGAAGAGCTGACGCGGGCGAGCGGGGAGTCTTCTTGGTTTCGCCCGAGCCCCGTGCGCGGCCCGTGCCATGCGGACGCCCCCACTGGGGCCTTCGGTGGAGCTCCCTATGGGGGCCACGAAACGTGTGAAGGGTGTGCCGAAATGGGGCGGCGGTGCCATGCGGACGCTCCCCCTGGGGCCTTCGGCGGAGCTCCCTGTAAGCCACGAAGCGTGTGAGAGGCGTGCCCAAATGGGGCGGCGGTGCCATGCGGACTCTCCCGCTAAGGCCTTCGGTGGAGCTCCCTATGGGGCCACGAACCGTGTGAGGGGTGTGCCAAAATGCAGCGGCTGTGCCATGCGGACGCTCCCGCTGGGGCCTTCGGTGGAGCTCCCTATGGGGCCACGAAGCGTGTGAGAGGCGTGCAAAAATGGGGCGGCGGTGCCATGCGGACTCTCCCGTTAAGGCCTTCGGTGGAGCTCCCTATGGGGCCACGAACCGTGTGAGGGGTGTGCCAAAATGCAGCGGCTGTGCCATGCGGACGCTCCCGCTGGGGCCTTCGGTGGAGCTCCCTATGGGGCCACGAACCGTGTGAAGGGCGTGCCGAAATGGGGCGGCGGTGCCATGCGGACGCTCCCGCTGGGGCCTCCTCCTTCTCCTCCTCCTCCTCCTCCTCCTCCTCCTCCTCCTCCCCCTCCTCCTCCCCTTCGTCCTCCTCCTCCCCCCAAATCGCTGAAGATCGTTGAAGGAGGAGGCGGAGGGCGTGGTACGTCGTGCTGTCTGCATAGGCGGGTGCCCTCCTGCAGTGGGGGCTGGCTCGACCACGAGAGACCTTCCACAAGAAATCCAACCCCGAGACCCCAGGACGTCCACTGGTTTTTGGTGTGGGAACGCCGCGCCTTCCATCGCAAAGCCATCGAAACCCAGGGCACCCTCAAGGCAAGCAGGGTGTTTCTTGGCATGGGTTTCCACTGTTCTCGCTGAAGATCGTTGAGGGTGGAGGCGAGGGAGGCTTGGGGAGGCGAGGGAGGCTTGGGGAGGCGAGGCCACGGGTCCTGGGCAGCCTCTGGAGGCAAGCCACCGCGAGGCGGGCCTGGGCATTCGACTCATGCCGGCCGCGTGAGATTCCACTGCGGCCAGAACTCATCGGGTCGTGCGTGCTGAAAGGGGCGACCACACCACAGGGCGACCCCACCATGCGACCCCACCATGGTCATGGATCGGGGACCCATAGTGTGAGGACACCGCCTGGGTGTCATCGAAGCCAGCCTTGTCGATGATGACCGGCCTCTGGTAATGGCCGGGGTTGCGCGTCGAAAGCGTCACCACATCGCCCTTTCAGCAACACGTCTCGTCAATACTTCTGTTGACGAAAGCTGTCAGACCCAGCCGTCATAGATTCGGCGAGCCATCCCTTCTGAAATGCAATCATCAAACAAATCACCGCGACAATCTTTGCCTTCGGGGCAGGGGCAACAATCTTCCGAGCGACAACACTGTGTGGCGCCGGCAAGCAGCGCGGCAAACGAGCAGGGCAATCCAACCAATGCCCAGACATTCAAGGGAGGCAACGGAAAGTTTGCGAGGGCAGGGAAAGTGTTGTTGTTATCTTGCTTGAAAAGAATTTGGCTTGTGACCGTGCATCCGACATCCCACCAACCATGACTGCCTCTGGCGGCAAGGCCCCGGGCCCAAAAACAACCCGAGAGAACATTCTGTGACGGCCCTGAGAAAAGGCCCCCAAGAAGGCCCCCCGTAAGACGGCCCAAGATGGCCCCAAGAGCCCCAGGAAAGAGGCGGAGGGGGGCGAGGAAGAAAACGAACGAACGAACACCGCTGCGGACAAGCGCCCCGGTCTAGCTCAGAACAAGTGGGTGAGGCCGTGGCCCCTGGATTCTGGCGCGTCTGGCCACATGTAATGCGAGACTTACGAAAAGTGAGGAGAGGGGAAGGAGGATGAAGACCAATGTAAGCCCAAGTCATCAACGACATTGCAACGAACGGCCCCTACAATATTCATTTTCACAAGAGGGAAATGCCCCGTTGGAAAACAAACGCTTGAAAATCCGGAACGGTGCCAAAACACCGTTCCTGGGTCTTCAACGCCGCGAATCGCCCCTCCTTTCGCGTCTTGACGATCCAGAATCGTGCTCAAATACCATTCCTGGGACTTCCAACACCACGAATCAACGTAACTGCCATCTGTGGGACGTTAGCACGGAGAAACCTTGAAACGGCTGCGAACTCTTGAAAAGAATGTGCGGAGCGCTAATGCGAGAGCCACATGTTTACAAGAAGTCGCCCTCCTTCTGGAAGCTCTTGAAAATGTTTCAACGAATCTGCGCGGCGCTGGAGCGAGAACCACGTTTTAAAAATGAGCCGCCCTCCAGCGTGAAGATCCTGCAAACTGTTACGACGAAAGAGCGCTGCGTGAAAACGAGAACCACATGTTGAAACCACATGTTGGAACCACATGTTGAAAACGTGTCTCCATCCGTGCAATTATTGCACTATGTCATGACGAATGTGCGCAACGCTGAAGCGAGAACCACACTTTGAAAACGGCCCTCCGTCCATCCGTAAAACGCTTTCAAATTATCAGCTTGAGGATCAAACATTGGGACGCCGTCTCAAGCGAAACGCCCGGCCCTCCCTACCGACGCGCATCGGGGTGCAAAAGGGAGGAGTTATTTATGAGGAAAAGGAATGGGCGAAGAAGAGAGAAGTCCTTCGTACTTGGTGTCGGTCGGCGATTCCCCTTCCGAGCGAGCTCGCTTGCGGGAAAGGGGCTCGGGGGGTCTGTCAGGGGGTTCCAAGTGCTCTGGGGCGCAAGCGCTGGGCGTCCTTCCCAGTCGTGGCGTTTGCCGTCCCCGCGCTGCCGCTGGCTTGACTTGGTGGGGAAAGGCCTTGGTTCTGACTCTCGCAAGCGCCCCCCCCCACAGACAATTGTATTTCTTGGCGCGTCACCCACACTCGCCCAACCTTTCTTACGCCAGCCGCAATCCAACGCTCTTCGGGGAGGTCTGATTGCTTGTCCAAGACAACCAGACAACCGGTCAGCTGGACTGCGGCTTTCTTGGCGCACCCACCGCGGCAGGTGTGCCGACCTCCATGGAAAAAGAACCCACAACTGCATACACATAATCTGTCGGCGCTCCGCGCGGATTTCGTGGATCTGCGCTGGACCCCCCTCCCTGGCGCGCGGAGCACGACAGCGGCGGCGCTGGAGGCTCCGCCGGTGGTGCCCAACGCGGATCCAAGAAACCCGCGCGGAACGTCAACACTTTGTTTATGTAATTTTTGGACGCCCGAAGTGCGTACGAAAAAATGGGTACAATGCCCAACAAGAACTGTTGTCCCAAACCAACAGCGGCCGCTGTTGGGCAGGCGGCCTTCTGTCTCAAATGGGCACAGTCCGCGGCGGCGCGGACAGCGAGTCCTGTTCAAAATGAGCAGGAGCTGCTGTCGGGCATTGTACCCAGTCTCTCCGTACCCATATCGTTTGTGCCGACAGTCTTTTCTTTCTCGACTCCTGGGAAAGAAAGGTGGAGGCTCCTACCGGTCTTCTTCCGCCGGTCCCCCTCGTCCTCTCCTCCTTCTCCAGGGATCTGCCGGGGGATCCAGGGGAATGCTTCCGTCCACAGGCACGCCCTCCGAAGCGCTTGCCGTCTGGACACTTCTCAATCTTTATGACTGAGTGCTTGCTCGCGTGGGGTCGGTGTACAGGCGGAGGGGGGAGAGGACGAGGGCAAGGGAAGACGGAGGACAGGAGGAGAGAGGAGCGCTGAGGCATCAGAGGTACCAGAACCATGCAGCGGGCTCCCTCTCATCATTGTTCTGTGTGAGCCCAGCGCGTCACCCCGCCCTGGCAGCCCTAGGTGTCCTCTCCCTTTTCGTCTCGTCGTTCGTTCTTCCCTCCGTGCTTGTGTCTTCGTCGCCGTTGTTATCCTCCAAAGATTGCAAGCCAAGGCGGGGCTATCCTTTGCCCACTACACGTGTATGCACACACCTTTTCTCCGAGGCGACCCGATGCATGCATGGCATCACCTCAGCGGCCTGGCGGCAGGAGCGAGCAAGGATGCCAGATTCAGAGCGAGGGCACCCAACCCATCAGACCAAATCAAGCACAAACGCGGGACAAGGCATTGAAAAAGGCAGCACTCAGCAGGATTATCTCACCGCTCGAGGCCTGTTCATAAACCTAACCTCCCTTAGCAACGCTGATATCTGTTCATAGCCTGGAGGTATGGGGGCAGCAGCGTTCTCCCTCTTTATGATACGTCCAAAACAAAGATCCGGCCTTACAGTTTGGAGGCGGCTGCGGGGTCTGCTCTGGATGGGCTCCAGCCATACCAGTCAAGAAGGGAGAGGGCGCAAATTCGGCATCCTGTGCTCACGGGGCAGGCGGCCAAGAGGGGACACAGGAACGAAACCCGCACACAATGATATTTCTCTCTTTCCCTTCCTAACGGCTGGAACAATGATGCCCAACTCAGCTCCCTAGCCGGCTCCAACTTAACAGCAGCCGGCTCCAGCTTCGGCGTCGCCCACTTCTCGGCGGCGACAGCTAGTCAAAGGGGTGGGCTTCTGGGAAGGCGAGGTGCCTTCTCGGAAGGCCTCGTACCTTCTGCGGCCTTCCCTCCTCCTCCTCCTCCTCCTCCTCCTCCTCCTCCTCCTCCTCCTCCTCCTCCTCCTCCTCCTACTCTCTTCACAGAGCCCCGACGCCACGATTTCTTCACATCGTCGACACCCGGCGGTCTCGGCCCATTCCTGAAGGGGCCCTGGGACACGCAAACAAATACACACAAATAACAAGATTCCCTCCATTTTCCAATGTTTTCTGGGTTTTCGTCTTCCCCCCCACTTCCCACATTCTCCCATGTTTTTTTTTCGGGGGGGAATCGACGATCGATTGTGTCTGTGTGTTTTTGCCCCCTCCTGATTTTTCGGGAGCGGCCAAAAAGGGGGGTGTCCAAGAGGAGGGGTGCAAATCATGACCGGCGGCATGTGCGCGGCCCAGCGGGGAGGCCAGGGACGTAATGAAATAAGAAGAGGCGGCATGAAATCTGGGGAAATCTCATGGCCCCCGCCATGATATCCACCCCCCCTAATCATCACCCCCCCTCTTTGCCGCCCCCGAATCTTCACATCGTCGACACCCGGCGGTCTCGACCCGTTCCCTGGGGCCGGCGCCTCCTCCCGAGCAGACCTCGGACGGCCCCTCTCTGGGGCCCGCCGGCGAGGACCCCTCGAGGCCGCAGAGCGGCCCAGGCACCCGCCGCCGTGCTCTTCGCCACCACGCGGGGGGGCGCTGGGCCGACCAGCCACGACTTCGGACGCCCGAAATGCGTACTGCAAAAAATGGGTACAATGCCCAACAAGAACTGGTGTCCCAAACTAACCGCGGCCGCTGTTGGGCAGGCGGTCTTCTGTCGCAAATGGACACAGGCCGCGGCGGCGCGGACAGCGAGTCCTGTGCAAAATGAACAGGAACTGCTGTTGGGCAGTGTACCCATTCTCTCCGTACCCATTTTGTTTGTGCAGATGGTCCTTACCTAGAAGTCAAAAGATCCACCCCCACGAAGCCGTTTAGTTTAGTAAACGCGCCTAAAGTCGGCGGTGGACAAACCTCCCTTTAGTAGACCTCCCCTTAGTGAAAACGGCCGGGGACCGAAACCGACGGACCTGGACCCGCAAAAATGACGGCCGCGACGCCCCCTCGCGCACCGAAAACGGCCAATTCCTTACTCGACGTGTCTCAGGGTAGGAGGTCTGTCCACCCCCGATAAAGAAGGAACCAACCAGGGCAGGGCTTAAAAGCCCAAGGCCGTTCCGTCAACGCCACATGTTCGGTCCGGGTGGTTCCTCCTCCCTTGATTACCCCCCCTGGGGGAAAACCCATCGCATCGACGATCTCTCGAGCAGGGGTGTCGACATCGATGGGCCCCCCCAGGGGGGCCAGGACCACAGCACCCCCCCTCCTCCTCCTCCTCCTCCTCCTCCTCCTCCTCCTCCTCCTCCTCCTCCTCCTCCTCCTCGGCCTGCCTGGGCCCCGGGGCGCCGCTGGCGCGCCGCGGCGCCGCGGCCCGTCAGTCCCACGTGGCCTCGGCGAGCCTGCCGGTCTGGTGCTCGACGACGACGCCCGGGGCGCGCCGGCCGCCGAGGAGGCCCTGCGCGTCGTCGCCCGGGGTCACGAAGCGGCCGAGGAGGCGCTGCACGTGGCCCCCCTCGCCGGGCCGCGAGGGATCGACCCCTGGACGGTGCGTTTCGCTCTCGCTCTGTTTTTCCTTCCTCCTCCCTCCTTCCTCCTTTCTCGTTTTTCCTTCCTCCTCCCTCCTCCCTCCTCCCTCCTCCCTCCTCCCTCCTTCCCTCCTCCCTCCTCCCTCCTCCCTCTGTGGTCCACGAAGCGGCCGAGGACTTTGAGGCCCGCCTCAAACTATCTGAACTAGCCACCAACTATTTTTCAGAGTTATGTTAAGAAGCTATAAGAAAAATAGAAGGAAACTATAATGCAAAACGGCCGAGGAGGTTCTGCACGTGGCCCCCCTCGCAGGGCCGCCAGGGATCGACCCCTGGACGGTGCGTTTCGCTCTCGCTCTGTGCTGGTGGTCCTAGGAAGGCACCAACTATACACCAACACCGATCCTGGCCAGGATCACCCTGGGCCCAGGATCGGTGTATACGCCATCCTGTCTTGCGCAAGAAGGCATATACACCGATCCTGGGCCCACGCTGATCCTGGGCCAGGATCGGTGTTGGTGTATAGTTGGTGCCCTCCGAGGTCCCTCGTGGCGCCTCTCCCGTCCGCCGCTGCTGCAAACCGGGGTCAGACGCATGCGGCTCGCGAAACCGCAAGCAAAAACCGTGCAGGTCGACCCCTCTGCCAATCGCCGGAGCAGCATGGGCTCGGCCCTGAAGGGGTCCGCGCGGGCTCCTCGGAGTGAGATCCAGCGGTTCTGGAGGCCGCATCTTGGCAATGAGTCCCCAAACGTGGTGGTGACAACACCCGGCGGTGAATCTCGGGCGACTTGGTGTCACCGCCCGGTCTGGGGACTCGTGCGGTTCTTCGAGGATGTCCTGGACGCCAGTGGGTCCAGGAATGCCAAATCCCGGCGGTGACCCCGTGTCCACAGACCGGCAGTGACTTCTTGGGGGATTCCAGGTCGCCACCTGATATCTCGCCACCTGGCTCGGGGGCTCCCAAGCTTAATGGGCCCTGGAAACGACAAGGCCGTTTTTTTACCGGTTCCGTTTTGCCGTTTTTTTGCGGGTACCGACGCCGTTTTTTTACCGGTTCCATCGCCGTTGTTTGACCAGTTCCGGCTCCGATTCCAATCCTGGAGCCGTTGTTTTGCCGTTTCCGGTCGCTTTTTTTTTGCCGTTTCCATTTTCACGGGGCATTTTTCTGGAAACGGTAAAAAACGGCCCTGCTGTTTCCGGGGCCCACAAAGCTCCCAAGGTCCTGGAGGACGCATCGGGCGCCGCGGCCGTTCCAGGGTCCAGGGCGCTCCGGGGCGCTCCGAGAGCGTTCCAGATTGCCCGTAAGCGCAGTGCGCTGGTCCTGAGCCCGCCGGACTCCCCCCACCACACACTCCTCCCCCGGGCGCGCGGCGCGGGAATGCCGTTGCACAAGAGAGATACAGTGAGCGATCCCGATGAACCATGCAACACGTTTCCCGAGAAACGTCCTTCGAAATGTCCACTGCACTGCAAAATCAGATGTGACGATGGAAGACATGCTGTTTTCAAAGCCGCTGTTGAATAGTTTTTGGGCAGGGGGCCGCGGGCACGAGGGGCCACGCTGGCGGGTGGGCACTGACGGTGGTGATCATCGACCTGGGATCGACGACCCGTCGCCTCGCCATCGCTCGGACGTCCATTCCCTGTTTTTGTTTCGGTCTCGTGCGTGGTTTTTTCCGCCCAGTGATCAAGGATGCTCCTCGATGGTCCTCGCCGAAGGAAAAATGCACACGTCCGAGCGATGCCAAGTCGCCGATAGCGATCGACGGTGGGCTCCTCCTCCTCCTCCGCCTCCTCCTCCTCCTCCTCCCTCCTCCTCCTCCTCCTCCGCCTCCTCCTCCTCCTCCTGATCGACGGTGGGCTCCCGATGCGAAGAAGCGCATGCTCCTGGGCGGGGGCGGCGATAAGGCCCCCACAAGGCGCCCAGTAGGCGACCTGGAGGTCGACGCGTCGCCCCGTGGGCTGACGCCGGGCTGGTGCCCCGTACAGTTCTGTTGTTGCCATTCCCCTCGAGGACCACATCCCAGAAGTGAGTTCGAGCACCCGGGAAGGTGCCAGAAGAGTGCCAGAAGAGTGTCGAAACGGTGTCGGGCGAGTGTCTCCCAGGGCCCGCCGCGTGACAACCCTGGAGTTTCGGTACTTTTTTGGGCGCTCGAAATTCTTCCTGGTGATCAAGGCTAAAAGTAGGCTGGAGCATCATAACCCTACAGGCCGATTGTGGACGACAAAATAAAAAACAGTCAAACAATGCCTAAACCATATCCCAAAAATGCCCCAAAATACTGGTCCCCCGACTATCTTTCGACTATTCTTGAATCTTCTCCCTGTAGAGGCACAGGCCCGACATAACCCTGGGTCATCCCACCCCCCCAGCGTTGCCAGAGAGGAGGCCAAGGGCCGACGTACATGCACGTATGCATGAGCGCATGGGCCCAATTCGGCGGTGGACAAATCTCCCTTTAATAGACCTCCCCTTAATGAAAACGGCCTGGGACCGAAACCGACGGAACTGGACCCGCAAAAATGACGGCCGCGACGCCCTCTCGCGAAGCGAAAACGGCCAATTCCTTAATCGACGTGTCAGGGTAGGAGGTCTGTCCACCCCCGACCAGTACACGCTTGCTGCGCTTGCCACATGCGGACGAACGCGTGGCCGCCTGCACACATGCGCAGATCTCTGCACAACCTAGTCGTGTATGAAGCCGAGCGTTCTGCCCCCCAGGTCGTCGCGTCCTCCTCCTCCTCCTCCTCCTCCTCCTCCTCCTCCTCCTCCTCCTCCTCCTCCATGAACGCATGGCCGCTTGCATACATGCGCAGATCTCTGCCTGGAGATCGGGGCTCCCCAGCGCCGACCCAGGGAGCCCGCGCGGGCTCCCAGAGCCAGACGCCCGACGATCTGTTGCTGTGTCGAGGCGCGGCCTCGGGGGTCCCAACGCCTGCCCCGGGGCAGATTCCTCGCCCTGGATCCACGCGTGGATGGTCCTGGGGCCTCGTGAGCGGGCCCTGGAGGCCCAGAGCGAAGAAGAGACGCCAATTGAACAAAACTCCTGGAATATCCGATGGGCCAGGCGCCCGACGACCTGCTGCCTTGTCGAGGGCGCGGCCCCAGGGGCCTCAAAACGCCTGCATACGTGCGCAGATTTCTCGCCCTGGGATCCACGTGTGGATCCTGGGGCCCGCGAGCAGGCCCTGGAGGTCCAGAGCGAAGAAGAGACGCCCTCCTCCTCCTCCTCCTCCTCCTCCTCTTCCACCTCCTCCTCCTCCTCCTCCTCCTCCTCCCTCCTTTCCTCCTCCTCCTCGTTCTCCTCCTCCTCGTTCTCCTCCTCCTCGTTCTCCTCCTCCTCTCCTCCTCCTCCTCCTCCTCCTCCTCCTCCTCCTCCTCCTCCTCCTCCTCCTCCTCCTCCTGGGAACTGCCGGTGCGAATCCATGTGTGATGGTCCTGGGGCCCGTGAACGGGCCCTGGCTGGGCATCGCTCGGACGTCCATTCCCTGTGTTTTTGTTCGGTTTCGTGCGTGGTTTTTTCGCCAAATGATCAAGGATGCTCCTCGATGGTCCTCGCCGAAGGACAAATGCACACGTCTGAGCGATGCCATGCTGGAGGCCCAGAGCGAAGAAGAGACGCCAATTGAACAAAAATCATGGAATATCTGAGGGAACCAGAAGGTAGTGATACCGCTGCTCCCTGGACCTCTCCTGGGGTGCCCCTTGGCCAGAATCTCAAGCAGAATCCAGTCGTGACGGCGAGGGTCCTCCAGGACGAGCAGGGGTATCTAGAGGCCCCCCAGATGGGGTCAGAGTCAATGGGGTTGGAGGATCATGCCGCATCGCCGATGCATCGACGATGCATCGGCGATGCGTCGGCGATGCATCGTCTAAGTCGGCCATGCATGCATCGGCGCCATGACCGTGAAAAGTCGAGCTCCACATCGACCCGCATCGCCCATGCATAGGCGATGCGGCGCGATCTTCCGACCCCATCTGCTCGGACCCCATCCAGGAGGCCCAGGATCGGGGAAACGTGAGACTCGATTGTCCGCCAGAACTCGGGTCTGCCGACGCATTTTTTGTGACGAGCCCGTCCAGGATCTTGCCAGTCCAGCTTTAGGTCGGGCATGTCCCCCTACGGGCGGATTTTGGGGCGAGAAATCTACAACGCTCCAAAGGTACCCCAATAGATGTTTGAATATTCCTCCTGTAGAGGGACAGGCCCGACTTAAGTCCGGCTTTCGCTCGCCCTCCCTCGGGAGCGGCAAAGAGGGGGGTGTCGAAGAGGGGGGGGTGCAAATCATGACCGGCGGCATGTGCGCGGCCCAGCGGGCGGGCCAGGGACGTAATGAAATAAGAAGGGGCGCCACGAAATCTGGGGAAATATCATGGCCCCCGCCATGATATCCACCCCCCCCTAGTCATCACCCCCCTCTTTTCCGCCCCCGACTTTCGCTCGCCCCCCCCGCGGCCTCCTCGGGGCGCTCCCCGGGCGGCTCCTCGCCGGGGCACACGCACATGACCTCGCGAGGCGAGGCGAGGCGCCGGGCGTGCGCCCCGACGGGGGGGACGGCCCTGCAGGGGCGCGGCGTGCGGGCCAAGGCCCGGTCAGAGCTGGAGGTCGGTGTCGTGGTACGTACGGCAGGTTCGCGTCGTGTCGACCCCGGCGTTGGTTTCTGACACCGCGGGGATCGTTCAACCTTGAACGATCGGCCGTTTCCGAAACGTCCAAATCGTTCCACATCGAACGATTCTGGGTCGCCGGCGGCGTTCAACCTTGAACGCCCGCGCTGGGGTCGCCGCTGGTCGACACGACGCAAACCTACCGTACGTAACAAGTTTCCCTTCCAGTGCAGCCCAGTGCTGCTGGTCTGCAGCAGAGCGTGACCATCGTTTACAATCGTTGCCGTCGTCGTCGCTGCTGTGCATAATGTGCTCCGCGCACAGAACTATTGGCCGCGCGCCCTCTCCGGGCGCCTGTACGGAGGAGGGGGAGGAGGGGGAGGGGGAGGGGGAGGGGGGGGAGGGGAGGGGGAGGGGGAGGGGGAGGGGGAGGGGGAGGAGGAGGAGGAGGAGGAGGAGGAGGAGGAGGAGGAGGAGGAGGAGGAGGAGGAGGAGGAGGAGGAGGAGGAGGAGGAGGAGGAGGCGGAGGCGTCGTCGTCGCTGCTGTGCACAGCACATGACCTCGCGGCCGGCGGTGAAGAGGGCGGCGGCCGCCTCGTTGTCGTCGCCCGCGCCGTCGCCGGGGACGGGCGCAGGACCGCGCCGCGCCTCTCGAGGGAAGGAGAGACTCCAGACTACCCTTTAGGTCGGGCGTGCCCCCCAAACAGGGGGATTTCGGGCGAAAAATAAAACCGTCCCCAAAAGATACTCCCCAAACGCTCGAAAATAGTGAAAACAACAGTCCCCAGACTATTTTTGGACTAGTTTTGAGCATTCCTGCTGTAGAGGGACAGGCCCGACTTAAGATCACCCGTCGGTCGGAAAAAGTGGGTCGAAGCATGAAGTGGGAAGGCGGTGAAAGCAGATTGGGCTTCCGCCCGCTCCCTGAAGAGGAAGGAAGAGGGAAAACCACTCGATCATTGAAGTAGAAAGGCGCCCAAAGTAGACTGGGATCTGGGAATCCAGAAACCCCTACTTTCAACGATCGACGCGTACAGAGGCCTCTCAAAGCGGGTGCAATGGGGTCCGAGCAGGTGGGGCCGAAGGATCGCGCCACATCGCCGTGCATCGGCGATGCGTCTGCGATGCACGGAGGATGTATCGACGTGGAGAAAGCCAGGCTCCATCCACATCCAGCCGCATCGCCGATGCATCGGCGATGCGCCGCGATCCTCCGACCCCATCTGCTCGGGCCTCATCTGGGAGGCCTTGACTGTCCAAGGCGAGTCGAGTCGAGTCGCGCCCTGCACAGGAGAAACTTGCCCCAACGAAAGGGAGGGCGGCGTGCTGCTACCAGGCAGGCGGGCCCGCCCGGAGCAGCGAGGTTTGAAAGTACAAGTAGTGAAACAAGCAGAAGAGGAGGAGGAGGAGGAGGAGGAGGAGGAGGAGGAGGAGGTGGAGCAGAAGCAGGAGAGGAGAAGCAGGAGAGGAGCAGAAGCAGGAGAGCAGGAGAACCAAGGTGGAGAGATGGAAGCAGGAGAACGAGGCACACACACACACACACATCAGCCCTGGTCAGGCCCAGGTTGAGCCCAGGATCGGTTCGCACGCCGCCCTGGCTTGGCGAGCAAAGCGTGCGCAACCGATCCTGCTCCCAAGGTGGGCCTGGACAAGATCGAAAGAACGAATCAACGTCAGCCTTGCGCCAGACGGCGCGCGAGCAGGGTGAGATAGGAGATAAGTAGTGTCGAAATGCAGCACTATTTACAACTGGTGCCATTTCTTTACCGCCGACTCCCATGAGGCCGCTGCTCTGCCGTCGCGGCGGAAGAATGCAGACACGGCCTCCCGGGAGCCAGCCACGGACAGACGCCTTGCCAGGATCGGTGCGTGAATAACTCCCTCCGCCCAAGGCAGAGCTCTCGAGGGTGGGCAGAAGAGGGTGTCAAGAGGCAACTTCTGGAGGGTCTGCGCAAGACAACTTGAGGGCCATTCAGCCCCGAGTAAGGGCAAGTCCAAGACTCAGCCCGAGTAAGCTAGATCAAGCGGGCTTACGCCGGATTAGATGGGATTGTGCCAGAGTGGGCTGTTCGGCCACGGATATGCTGTTGGCCTCTGGTAGGTGGCTACATCCGCCGACCCTACCCGCACCAACCATCGATTCTCCTTGATGGATGGGAGGCGGGGACAGGGTTCGGAGATCGCCACGTGTTCGACGAATTCCGAACTCTACCCCCGCCGCCCATCGTGCTGTCTGGTATCGTTGATCGGCGAGGGTGCTCCAGGTCTCTCAATAAGCGTGGGGGAGTGGATCGCGTGGGGGGGTGGGAAACCGCTGTCCTTCGGGGGGCGTGGGGAGGTTGGGGAGCGAGAGGGGGTGGGATTGGGGCGCGTGGGGGGACGGGCAAGGGGCGTCGGACAGGTTGGCACGGGGGGGTGCTTATTGAAGGATGTGGAGTAGGCTTAGGATTTGGCCGCCGAGCTGTAGCAGCGTGGATCGCGCAGGCCTTGAATGGTCGCGGCTTCGGCGCAGGACGCCTGGAGCTTCGGCCGATGATGGGCCACTGGCGGCGTTCGGCGGTGCGCGCCCGCGCTGGCGTCGCCACTGCGCCGAGTCGATGCAGTCAAAACCTATGACAAGGACGGGCAAGAAGGACGCGAGGATCTTGGCCGCAGAAGTTGGCATGTTTTAGGCGGCGGGATGCACACCCCAGGGACGCAAGAGTACCCTGCCCCACCCCCGTCCTTGCCGAGTGGGCGCTCCGCCGCGCAGCCGCCAAGCCTGAGGGCTTGGCCAGCGAGAACGGCCAAGGACGGCCCCCGAGGCAAGGACGCAAGGGTGCCCTAAGGGAAGTCGTGTCCTTACCGTGGATGTTGACTGCACGACACGGAGGCGAGGCAAAGACAACTTCGGAGCGAGGCAGTTCGAGAAACTCTGTGAGCAGGTCCATAAGCTGCGACCGTTCCAGAGCGCTCCAACACAGCGCTCCGAGAACGTCCTGGAATGCTCTGGAGCCACCCGTCCTCATCCTAAACCTGCCCCCCGGGGTCAGCGAACCAGCCGCACGCAGCAGGTTTCCCAGCGCCTCCTGGCGACGGGAGCGGCCACGTGTCAAGGAACGTGCACGACGACCCTCTGCGGCGGGGTCGAGTTCCAGCAAGCAGGCTGCGCCACCCATCCCTTGGGGGGCAACGACAAGGGGGAACAGCGCTCAGGTGGGGGAACCAACGACCTGGCATCGGCGACACCTCGCCGATATATATATATATATATATATATATATATATATAATATATATATTCCTCTTCCTATATTCTTATAAGCCCGGGCGGGGGGAAAATCCATCCCCCCCCCAAAACCGGACTCCCGGGACCTGGGGCTTTGGGGCCCTCCGGACGGGCCTCGAAGCGGCCACCGGGCCTCGCAAGGCGTTTTGCCAAGCCTTCCCAGCACACTTAGGGCGATCAGGGGGGTCATCGGAGACGTCCCAGAGACCCCCAAGACAGCACAAGAGCGCTCCAAGAGTGACCGACGTGACCTCAAGATGGCCCAAGAGGCCTCCAGGACGGCCCCAAAGAGGCCTCCAAGAGCACTCCCAAGAAGGCCCCCCGAGGCAAAAATCATTGATTTTCTGTTGGTTTTTGGTGAATTTTGGGGTTCTCCTCTTTTCGGCTTCCCGACGCTCCAAGACGGCGGTCTTCTGGGCGTCCGAAGCCGCCTGGGAGGCTCCCAAATCGCCCCACAACCATCCGAAAGGGCTTCCAGGCAGTCCAAGAGAGCCCCAAAACGGCACAACACGGGTCCAAGATGGCCCTCAGAGAGCCCCATGGCGGCCCAAGATGGCCCAAAGACACCCTCCGAAGAATTCCAAATCGTGATTCGGTCGTTCAGGGAGACGGCGGTTGGAGGCAGGGTGGCCCGAGGAAGCCCCCGGAGGCCCCCAGAATACGCCCAGGAGGCCTCCAGAAGGCCTTAAGAAAGCCCGAAACAACTTTTGTGAGACCCCTAGAGGCTCTCCAAAGAGGAGCCTCCGCAAAAAAGAGCTGAGGAGGATGGGGAGAATGCGCAGGGCATGGCGAAAATAAAGAACAATAACCATGGAGGAAAGATAACGAATAACATCATTATAGCGGCGATGCCGGAAAAGGCAACCAGGAATTATCGCTAAATTGTCGGCTTGACCTTCCAGCCATTCCGCCTGCATACCAAACTTCAAGGACCAAGGTGCATGGCGCGAATCGCCACTGCAGTCTCGTATATATATATATATATATATATCGGCGAGTGGCCCCCGACAGCGAAACCGCACGTTCCTGGGCCAGATGAGCCATCCGGCTCCGATTGGCGATGAATCGGCGACCAGGGTGTCGTTGCGTCCCCCCCCTGAGCTGATCCCCTCTGACGTGGCTCCCGACTTCCAGCTGCGCGCGGCAGGCCGCGCAACTCCTCCCTCACTTCCCGACCCTCCGCCGCCGCCGCCGGTGCCTTCGCCGCTCTTGCAGAGGCATCCTAATTGGGGTCAGGGCAGAGGGGGTCAGAGAATCGCGCCGCATCGCCGATGCACTGGCGACGACGGCGATGCATCGGTGACGTCGGTGCGGACAACATCGGGCTCCACTTCGAGCCGCATCGCCGACGCATCGGCGATGAGGCACGATCATCCGACCCCATCTACTCTGACCCCATCTGGGGGGCCTAGATTTTAGCGCCCCCCACAAGACTTCTGAAGCAGGGAACTGGCATTCCTACAGGCCTACCACGACATGCTCTTCGAACGACAGGATCTTCGAACACCAGAAAACGCTCTGAGACAAAAACACCTATAGATCGAAGACAAGACGGGCCCTCAGCCAGAAAGGTTCGGAGCACACATCTCGTGCAGAGCACCAGAGGTTTGAAAGTATCCCTTCGTGGGCCTGTAGGCAAGCCAGACCGAACGCCTCGCCGCTGCTCGCCTCTCCCCCCGTAGGACCTGCCTTTCGTGCGATTGCAAAAAGGTCGCCACATCAGGAATCCTTGTGCAACGGCGTTACAAAAAAAGACCTTGTGAGAAGAAGAAGAGACGGGAGGACGAAGAGTAACGAAGACGACGAACATGCATGATGAGTAAACTGATGATCCATAGCGTTCCAATCGCCAGAGAATCGATCAGAAATGCACTGCTGCAATCATACAAACAGCGGGTCGGACCTCCCCCCCCGTGGGAGCCTTGATCTTCTCCCAGCGGGCCCTCCAGCCCGGCCGAACTTCTCAGAAGGCGCAAGGGCTTCTGAGAAGTCCCGCCGCCTTCTGAGAAGGCCTTCTCCTTCTCACTTCCCCCCCTCGCTCGCCGCCGATGGCTTTGATCCTATTGTCATGGAGTGGTCAGGGAACCAGGGGGCAGAGAGGAGACCTCCTGAGGACAAGCGAGGGCAGAGGACGAAGGAGGAGCAGGTGGAGGAGGACTACGACGATGATGATGCTGATGACGACGACGATGATGATGGTGATGGTTTCGTAAATGATGTTGATGATGATCGCCTCCCCCCCCCCGGTGGGAGCCTTGATCTTCTCCCAGCGGGCCCTCCAGCCCGGCCGGGAGCGGGGGCCCCTCTCGCGGTCGAGCCCGTCCCTGCCGGGGTGCCGCCAGGAAGGGCAGGGCGAGCCCAGCATCGAACCGATGACAGGGAGCCCGCAAGAGGACGTACGCGCCCAGCTATGTGCATGAACACGGCCCCTCGATCCGCGAGGACGGCCGCATGATACGAACATTCGCGCAATGCGTACTCTCGAAACCAGCGCGGATTCATGTACGTGCACGTCCTTCTTTCGCTCCTGGGACAAGTCGGATCGGCGATCGAACTGAATCGGGTCCGCGGAAATCGGCAGCCGAGCCGGGTAACATCGAATCAGCGGAAATCGGTAGGTTAGCAGGCCTCCATTAAGAAACTGGATCCCAAATCGAAATCAGGTGTCGAATCGAATCGGGATCGGAATCCATCGAAATCGAATCGGAGTCGAAATGAGCCATGCAAAGGTGCCCCTGGCCCCAAGAGTTGCCTTCCCCAAGATCTCTCTGGGGGAGGCGATAAGGGCGAATGATGAGCCTGGGGAGAGCACGACGCGCATGCCGTGGCGCAGATGGTCCATGTCTTCTTCGGCGGGGCTCCACGGCGAATGCGTGTCATGCCCGCCCCTGGGCTGTTAGCCCCGTTCGTCGCCTTCGATCTCTGGGGAGGCCCCGATGGCGTGCGGAGCATGCCATGCACAGATCTGCGGCGTCCTGTTTTTTGTTTTCGGCGACGACCCTCAGAAGTCTGAATCCCTGCCCTGGGGCCCGTTTTGCAGGCAAGGTTGTTGTTTGGTGGTCCCGGGGCGTGGTGAGGGTCCCTGAAAGCTGAAAGCGGCCAAGAATCTCCTGTCGCGACTGGTTCGCAGCGAAGAGAAAGTAAGGGCCTCACGATGCCCAGAGGGCCGCATGGGCTCCCAAATACAACGAATAACCAGAGACACCTCGGGCCAGGAATTCGGACGTCCGGAATGGGTAAGGAAAGAATGGGTACGATGCTCAAGAGCAAATGCTGCTCAGATCCGACAGCGGCCGCTGTTGGGCAGGCGACCCTTTGTCTCAAATGGACAGCGTCCGCGGCGACGCCGACATCTAGTCCTGTCCATAGTGGACCCGAAATTCCAGGCGGTAGAGGGGCCTGCCCTGGATGCGCAGCATCAAAACTAGACATGGGGGAAAAGTGAGGCAGGATGCAATTCGGCATCCGATGCCCATCTGGAGAAGGCGACCCACAATGGAGAGGGAACGAAATTCAGGTGCGTACACAACTCCCCCTCCCCCTTTCAAGCGGCTTGAAGCCAAGAGACCCCTCCACTGCCCTCCTGCCGGCTCCAACTGTTACCGGTCTCCGTCGGAAAAATTGATTTGCCGCGCGCAAGTGCGAGGTACCCCCCCCGTCCAGAGTTATAATGATGTATCGACGGTTTTGTCGCCCTGATTTATCACGCACTAGTGCGCGGTAAACACCCGGTCACCCTGTACTCGCTCGCAGAGGCCCCTTTGCTACCACCCGGTTTGCTGACGCCCCGTTTGCAAGGGCTTGGACTTCGGTCGTGCCCGATTTCTGGCAGCACTCGACCTGTGGCGCTGGCATTCGGGCGTGACGTCCTCCAGCGCCTCGGGGTGCGGGTCGAACCCGAGCAGGCCGCCGATGTCCTCGCGGCGTGGGCGACACGGACGGACGCCCGGCCCAGCACGTCGGGGTCTGCCACAAAGCATCCGCGGCCCAGGGTGTCACCCCGCTTTCCGCTCCGTGTTTACAGGGGCAGAAAAAAAACAGCATGAGCATACACGCTCGGTTGTCCGCGCGAGCGAATTTCTTGGATCGGCGCTGGATCCCCCTCCCTGGTGCGCGGAGCGCGCCAGAGGCGGCGCCGGAGGCTCCATGGCGGGCCCAGCGCCGATCCTAGAAATCAGCGTACAGTCGGGGCGTTGACCTAAGGAACCCTAAATAAGGAACGAGGCCCCTATTTTCCATAAGTTAAACTTCGATTTCACATCAAAAACCAAAGGAAAACCTAAGGCAAGCTGCGAAACAATCAAGGAACACGGAGCCCCTCCCCAACGAAAAGGGTTCCTTCTTCAGGACCCCTACTGTAGTGCTCCAACAATTTCTGGTGGTGCAAGTTTTCTTCTTCGAGCGGTGGAGCGCCCGTGGCCTGCTGGGCCTCTTGGGAGGTGCTCTCTGGTGGCCGTGGGGGCCTCCCTAGAAATCCTGGTGGCTCCTTGGGGGGAGGGAGGAGGAACAAACGAGGACGAGGCGGCGAGGTGCAGAGGGAGGGGGAGGAAGAGGGCGTTTGAGATAAATCGCGCGCGCGCATCCGACCCCCCAGTTGGATCGTTGAAGCCGGGATGCGTTGGTGCGCGCGCTCGCGATGCTCGCGATGCCTCGGCTGCGTCCGAAAGTGAGCACCTCTCCGCCTCCCCCCCCCACGCCGCCCCTTTAAAAATGGGAGTCTGATGATGTGCGTCCCACTTCCCCGCGGGTGTATCGCTGCGCGACTTTCGGCGAACGACGACGGCGGCGATCGACAAACGACAGTCGACTACTAACGGCCAAGAACAACGAACGACGAAACACGACCAACGAACGGCGACGACGATTGACGAGCGACGACCAACGAACTTTGACCAGGAAGACGACTCTCGACGAACGGCGAACGAGGACGAATGACGGACGACGGGCGACGAACGTTGAACGACGCCGCACACACGTGCGCATCGCAACGCGGCCACCGCGCGGGGGGGTCTACCAGCCTGGAACATATCCCTATCCCTATGCTGGGCACCACCTCATCACGATGCCAATCTTAGGGATTCCCTTATTCCCAACCATCCTGTGGTGTTGGGTCCTCGTTTTGACGAGACGGCGCCCCGCGTTCCTCCTCCTCTCCTCTCCTCTCCTTCCTCCTCCTCTCTCCCCTCCTCCTTCCTCCCACCATCATCTTCACCTCTCACACGTTTCGTGGCCCCATAGGGAGCTCCACCCAAGGTCCCAGTGGCGCAGCCCGCATGCGGTACGCGCCCAATTTTGGCACACCCCTCACACGTTTCGTGGCCCCATAGGGAGCTCCACCTATGGTCCCAGTGGCGCAGCCCGCATGCGGTACGCGCCCAATGTTGGCACACCCCTCACACGTTTCGTGGCCCCATAGGGAGCTCCACCTTAGGCCTCAGTGGCGCAGCCCGCATGCGGTACGCACCAAATTTTGGCACACCTCTCACACGTTTCGTGGCCCCATACGGAGCTCCACCCAAGGTCCCAGTGGCGCAGCCCGCATGCGGTACGCGCCCAATTTTGGCACACCCCTCACACGTTTCGTGGCCCCATAGGGAGCTCCACCTTAGGCCCCAGTGGCGCAGCCCGCATGCGGTACGCGCCCCATTTTGGCACACCCCTCACACGTTTCGTGGCCCCATAGGGAGCTCCACCTATGGTCCCAGTGGCGCAGCCCGCATGCGGTACGCGCCCCATTTTGGCACACCCCTCACACGTTTCGTGGCCCCATAGGGAGCTCCAACGTAGGCTCCAGTGGCGCAGCCCGCATGCGGTACGCGCCAAATTTTGGCACACCTCTCACACGTTTCGTGGCCCCATAGGGAGCTCCACCCAAGGTCCCAGTGGCCCAGCCCGCATGCGGTACGCGCCCAATTTTGGCACACCCCTTACACGTTTCGTGGCCCCATAGGGAGCTCCACCTTAGGCCCCAGTGGCGCAGCCCGCATGCGGTACGCGCCCAATTTTGGCACACCCCTCACACGTTTCGTGGCCCCATAGGGAGCTCCACCCAAGATCCCAGTGGCGCAGCCCGCATGCGGTACGCGCCCCATTTTGGCACACCCCTCACACGTTTCGTGGCCCCATAGGGAGCGCGGGCGAAGATGGTACTCACAATTGCGGTATTCACAACTGCATATGGTTGGGTCCTTCGTCAGGCTATTTTTTTTAGGGCGCATCCCTGAGATTGTCATCGCCTTTTGGCGTGTCAATCTTAGGGATAGGGATACGTTCGAGGATATCTGCATGACAAATTGACAGGCTTTCTCGGGAACCCTCAGGCCTCGCCTGGATTCCTCGGGCGCGGACTCGCGCGCCGCAGCGGCGGCGGCCTGGGCGCGCGATCTTCGCAAGAGGGATCGGCGCGCGGCGCCAGGCGGCACGCTCGCGCGACTACGTAGCGCTCGTGCGCGCAGTGAAGACCTCGTGCATACAGTCGGGGCGTTGACCTAAGGAACCCTATATAAGGAACGAGGCCCCTTTTTTCCGTAAGTTAAACTTCGATTTCCGATCGAAAACCTAAGGGAAACGTGGGGCAAGCTGTGAAACAATTAAGGAACACGGAGCCTCTACCCAACGAAAAGAGTTCCTTCTTCAGCGCCCCGACTGTAGCATCGGCGAACATCGACCGCAAACTCTCGCGCGGGGGCCGGCGCTCAGCGCCAGGCGGACCCCTCGCAAGACCGAGCAGCGCTCGAGCGCGCGGACGAGGGCTCGCGCGTCGCGTCGCCAGCGGTGTCAGCACGCGATTTTCGCGTGGGGGCCAGCGCGCAGCGCCGCGCAGCTTCCTCGCGCGACGGGGCAGCGCCCGCGCGCAGGAGGGGACTCGAACGCCGCATCGGCGGTGGCATCGGAACGCAAGTCCACGCGCGAGGCTCGGCGCGCGGCGCCACGCCATGCAGCTGCCTCGCGCGAGTTGGTGGCGCCTGGGCGCGCGGGGGATCAGGCTCGCGCGTCGAATTGGCGGAATGGTGTTTCGGCGCTGTGGTCTCGCTCCGCGAGAGTGATGGCGCCTCGCTGCGCGACTGGGCACGCGCGCGTGCGCGCGGGTGTTTCTGCGGATGCGTCGCAAACGCGCCGCATTTGCAGGCGTACCGCTACGCGACCCTCGCGCGGGGGGGGGGTGCAAGAGACGACATTGAACTGCCTCGGGGTCCGTCAGGCCGCGTCGGCTGAGGCGTCTGGGGAGCTTTGTGTGGCTTCCTGGGGGCGGGCGTCTGGGAGCGTTTGGGCGCTCCTGGAATATCTGGGAGCGCTTGGGAGCGCCTGGGGGCATCTGAGAAAGCTTGGGGGTCGCCAGAAGCGTTTGGGAGCGCCCAGGAGCGCCTGCGAGCGCGTGGAGGCGTCTGGGGGCGCCTGGGGTCGCTTGTTGAACACCTGGGGTTGCTTGTGGGAGCGCTTGGGCGCCCTTGGAGCGTCTGGGAGCGTGTGGCAGCGCCTCGAAATCTGGGGACTCCTGGGGGGCGCCTGCGAGCGCCTTGGGTCACCTAGGGATCGCCTGGGGCCCCCGAAGTGCGTTTGGGCGCTCCTGGAGCATCGGGCCTGGGAACACCTCGGGTGTCTGGGAGCGCCTGGAAGTGCCTGGGGAACTCCCAGTGTTGCCTGGGAGTGTTCGGGCGTTCCTGGGGCGTCTGGGAGCGCCTGGGGGCGTCTGGATGAGTCTGGGAGCGCCTGGGAGAGCGTTTGGGACCTGGGACCGCCTGTGGAGCACCTGGGGCCTGTTCGGAGCGCTCGGGCGAGCCTGGGGGATCGCCTAAGAACGTCGGGGGCGCAGGTCCTGTGCTTTTTTGACAGGGATCGCGGCCTCGACGGCGCCGATATAATGTTTTTGATTGCTTGTGTGTGCATATACACACTAGAACCATCGCGCGCGCTGCGCGCGCGCTCAGGTTCTAGCAGGCGCCAGGCCTTGACGAATTCACAGCTCCACTGAAATCATGGACAACAGTCCACGTATGCCAAGCCGCATTCCGAAAGGCGTCGAGGGAGGTTGCGTAGGGGGGCGGAGGCTGGATGAATCGGGCTCCCAGAAGGCCTTCTGGTAGCATGGGTTTGGGGGGCGTCCTGGGGAGCCTGTCGGGGCTTGCAGCCGTCGTCGTCGTAATGTCGTCGTCGCCTACTGGGGCGCGCCGTCGTCGTCGTCGTCGTCGTCGTCGTCGTCGTCGTCGTCGTCGTCGTCGTCGTCGTCGTCGTCGTCGTCGTCATCGTCGTCGTCGTCGTCGTCGTCGTCGTCGTCGTCGTCGTCGTCGTCGTCGTCGTCTTCGTCGTTTCGTCGTCGTCGTCGCCGTCGTCGGTTCAAGAGGGCACTTTGCGCGAAACGATCTGCGGAGGGCCGCGAGAAGGCGATCAGTCATGATCCCAGTCAACTTCCCAGACAACTCTCCTGTAGCATGATGGTACTTCGAAGCCTCCGGAGACTCGCGGGCCCATGATGAACCATGTCCCCGGAAAGCTTTCTGGGAACATGGTTTGTTGGGGCGTGTTGAGGGGCCTCTTGGGCGCTCCCTGGGGGCCCCTTGGGGGCCTCCGGGAACTCGCGGGCCCATGATGAATGATGTCCCTGGAAGGCTTTCTGGGGACATGATTTCTTGGGGTGTGTTGGGGGGCCTCTTGGGCGTTCCCTGGGAGCCCCGTGGGGGTCTTTCCTGGGGACCTCTCGGGCGCCTCACGAAAGGCACTTGCGAGGTGCCTGCGTGCGGCCCAGGAACCTAGGAAAGGCACTTGGAAGCAGTTTCGAAGCCTCTCGGGGCCGGTCTTGTCGGCCTCTTGGGGCGTCTGGGGGGCCTCTTGGGGTCTCTTGGAGGCCTCTTGGGGCCTCAGCTGGGAGCCTCTTGGGGTTGGAATACTGGAAGTGGGTTTTTTTTGCTCGGTTCGCGGTCCCCTTCTTGGGCCCCCCTTGGGGCCGCCTTGGGTCTTTCTTGGGCCCTCGTGGTCGCCTCGTGGGCCGTCCTTGGACCCCCTCGGGCTGTCTTAGGAGCCTCTTGGGAGCTTCGGGGGCCATCTTGGGACTACACTGGGGACCTATGGGGCCGTCGTCAACGCCGTGAAAACCGAAGAGTATGTGCTGAAAACGCACTTGTTTCTCACGCAGATCAATGATTTGGGGCTCTTGGGGCCCCGTGGGTAGGCCTCTTGGGAGTCTTTTTCGGGCGCCTTGGCGGCCTGTAGGGCTCCGTGGGAGGCATCTTGGGCGTCGTGGGGCGATCTGCCGACGAGTAGCTGCCGTCGTGGACGACGCTGGGCGCGTCTGGGGGGGATCCTGGCGCGCCTCGGAGCCGCCGGGGCCTCCTCCCGAACGGCTCCGGCGAGCCGTGGACCCCATGCGCTGTCGGGGCCCCTGCCCGGGAGGCCCCCGCCCTGTTTTCCGGTGTGTATATATATATATATATATGCACACATATCGATATACGATATGTAATCTTCATTTTACTCAGCAAACATTATTCGGGGTCCGTGTTTGGCCAGGCGCCGCTCGCCCTCTGGAGTCTCCGAACATTGATGTTGAACTTCTGGCCCGCGACTGCGTTTCGACACAGAGCGGGGGCTGCAAAACGTGCCACGCACGAGGTGAGGATGGCGTGGCCAGCCTCCCGCAACGCTCGGAGGCGGGCGAGCTGACTTTCGCCCGCCGACGTGATGCATCGGGCACCCCGCTGAATGCCCCGACCACTAGTCGTTCGCTACTCCAGATTTCGTAATAAAAGGGAGGGGGTCTGGACCCTCCAAGACAAGCCATTTCAGACCTCCCCCGTGGGAGAACCCTCCAAAGCATCGTCCCCAGACCCCCCCAGGCCCTCCAAGATAATTAGCCTGGAAGAGACCCCCCCCGAAATGAGACCCCCCTCCTTTTATTACGAAATCTGGAATACCTGGCGATTGTCAAGACCGACGCAACGGCCAAGGGCGCAAGTGCGCCAGCGCAAGAGGAAGCACCTGTTGGAGACCGGCTGGCCGTCCTGACGAGGCGCCCTTGGGGCCGGCATCTCGTACGCAGGGCTCGAGCTAAACGAGGTTTTCCGTTTTCGTGTTGTTTTCGTGTTCCCTCGTTCTGTTTTCGTCCCGCATCTTCTGCAAACCGACATCGAAACGAAGCCAGCCCACGAGGTCGCCAAGACACCACTTAGCTCGAGCTCTGCTCGTTCGTTTCCCTGCTTCCCTCTGCGGCCAACGTCCTCGCGGCCGAGGGAGCTCAGGCGCCGCACGGCCACGTTCAGGTGCTCCTGCCTGGGCAGGTCCTGGCGCACGAGGATCCTCGCGGGCTCGAGCCCGAGGTCTTCGGGGTCCCCCAGCTGGATCTCGACTTGCCCCGCCACCTTCGGCACGTTCTCCCTGGCCTCCTGCCGGAGAGGAAGCACACGCCGGTGCCGATACCCTTGCTTCCCTCGGTCTCGCCTTCTTGCTCGCCGCCTCGCGGCCGTGGCTCGCCCACGGAGCCCCGGTAAGAGGGCACCCCAGGAGAGTCCTGGAGATTGGGCGCGGCCCGGGGGTCTGCGCTGCATGCACCCAAAGAAAAAATATCACGAGGAAGGGACGAAAGCAAATCCGCTCAAACTGGTCCCTGGGCCCCTCCAGGGGTCGGAGCTGACCAATTGTTCGAGCCGCGTCCGGCCATGACAGCGAGAGGTCCCCTTTCTCCCCCCTTTCTGCGAGTCGGGACCAGTACTGGGCCACCCCAGCCCCCACTCGGCGCCGACCTGAAGAGCAACTGTCCCGGCATCGTTCTGTTCCCCCCATCCTTGTTGCTGTGCCACTTCTTCGTGGAAGCAGTCACCCTCATGAGCATCTTTTCACCTATCCCTATCCCCACTGGCATGGCCTTCGCCTCACTGACCGACTCACACCCCTATAGAGAGGGGGATCTGCCATGTCACCCCCACGTTCCGCGGGGCCCGTCCCCACCCCGAGGGAAGGGCTGGTGGAGCTGAGATGCTACGGCACGGTGGGGCCCGGAACGGTTAGGTGATAAAGGATGCTGGCCTCAAGCCGTCCGCGGTCTGAGGCTCCTGGACAAAGAAACTGCCGTCGGGGACCTGCGCCAACCACTCCCACGGGGCCTCGGTGGCCGCGCCTGGAGCTCGCTCCAGCACCCGCAGGCCCAGGAACCTGTCGGTCTCGTTCTCGGCGTGCGACCGAAGGTAAGAACGCACCTGCACGGCCCTGCCGCCAAGCAAGCTGCCCGAGATCTCCACCTCCGTGATGTACGTCGTGCACGGCTTCCCGTGCTCGGGGCGGATGGAGGCCGTCAGCTTCACCATCGGGGGCTCGCTGGTGGCCTGGGGGATCCGCAGCAGAGTGAAGTCGCCCCCGTGGTTCACGTCGAAGTGTTCTCCATGCAGATTGACCAAGTGCGGATCGCCCCTGGCCGACACCGTCGGGGCCGGAGTCGGAAGGGTCCACGAGGGTGGAATGCAGAGTCCTAGTCCTGCACTGCCATCGAGGTCGCACACCTCCCCATCGGAACACTCGTCAACGCCACATCCACATGGGTATTTCGTGGAGGTGCTAAGTCCATCGTGTTCAGTACAATCCGAGATCATCGAGTCGTACGGGTCGTACGAGTCGTTGAGGCAAGGGTCAATATAGAAGCACGTCTCGTTATCGACGGTGGTTTTGTCAGTAATGGTCACTATCTCGTAGTGGCCTGGATCAGGGTTGCGCGTCGATATTACTACTGTGTCACCTCTCGTCAATACTTGTCCGTTCTCATCGGTGTCTGAGTTGACACAGGCCGTGCAATTCCCTGGGAACAGAGGCTCCTTAATGTACGCCCCGCCGATGCACACGTCGAAGTCTCCCAAGTCGTCCCTACCGGGAGGGCATTTGGTGCACTGCTCCGAGCGCCGACGCCTTGTTTCCCCAGTGGTGCACTGGACGCACAAGTCCGTGCCTGGAGTAAAGTACCATCCAAAGTCGCAGTGATTCGGTGAAGCGACCGGAAACAGAGGCAAGAACTCACCCAACGGGGAATCTACACATTCCTCGTACGTCACGCAGCCGTCCCCGTCGAGGTCGAAGTCGCCAAAATTCCCAGGGATCACGGGCAGATACTTGCACTCCGGCACCGTGAGACAGCCATCCCCATCGGTGTCTACATAATTGAAGCCACCGCACTTGTTGTCACAGGGGCACTTGGACCCCGGGGGAAGCGTCGGGGCCGGGGTCGCCGTCACGTTCGGCTCCTCGCTCAGGTACGCGATCTCTGCCATCACGGTCGTCAGCCTGCCCTCGCAGAACGTCACCCAGACGGAGCTCCCAAGAGGGAGACCTCGGCGGCGCGCCGAGGGTGGAGGCGAGAAAGGCCGACCCTCCTCCTCCTCCTCCTCCTCCTCCTCCTCCTCCTCCTCCTGCTGCTCCTCCTCCTGCTCCCCCCCAAGAACTCTTCCCGTTCCCTCCGACACAGCTCCGTGCTCTCGGCCCCAACGTCCTCAGCTTCGGGAGCGGCCAAGAGGGGGGTGTCCAAGAGGGGGGGGTGCAAATCATGACCGGCGGCATGTGCGCGGCCCAGCGGGGGGGCCAGGGACGTCATGAAATGAGAAGAGGCGCCATGAAATCTGGGGAAATATCATGGCCCCCGCCATGATATCCACCCCCCCCCCTAGTCATCACCCCCCTCTTTTCCGCCCCCGACAACTGCCCCGGGGCTCCGGAGAAGGCCCGGAGAGCTTCTCGGGAGGCCGGAGGCCCTCTGAGCCCTCTGAGAAGGCCTGCCCCCTCCGCCTTCCCTCCTGGGCGCGCCGCCGAAGACCGTGGTGGTCGTCGGTGCTGTAGTGCCCAAAGTAGGAGCAGGTGCCGTCGGAATCCAGGTCGCGGACGGCCGATTCGCTCGGCTCGCTGTCGTCGATGATCCATCTGGGTATGCGCTCGTTTCCTTTGGGGTGCTCGTCAACGGGGGGGCACTGTTGCTGCTTCTTCTTTCTCTCTATATATATATATATATAGATGTGGCTCGTCAGCGGGGGGCAATCTACGGACGGGGGGTGAAGAAACGTGCACCTTTCGTTCACCTCTTGGGCCCGCGGTGGCAGTTTATGGGCCGTTTAAGGCCCCTTGTAAGGCAATGTCGTGTCATCATCGATTCCCCCACGCTTATTCCCCCCCTAATGCCCTCCGCCCGATCCTTCACGAACCGCTCCGTCACATGATTCGTCAAAGTAAATGTACTTGCCGTGGTAATCCGCCGGCCCCCTTGTGGGGCCACCAGGCTGTAGGCGCGAGGTTCGCTGTTTCCTGTACCAGTTGTAGCTTGTAATTTCCAGTGTTACAGTTCTGCTTCTTGCTGGTTACTGTAACTAGTTGATTGACCGCGCGAGGGGGGGGAGGCCCAAACCGACATTTTAGCACCTCCTGGGCGCGTTGTCTGAATTGCTGGGGGGGCTCGAAATCGACACCCCTCACGCAGATCCGCGGGGTCAGGGTCCAAAAACACAGGGATTTGCCACATTTCTGAAATTCGGTGCCACCCCTCACGCAGATCCGCGGGGTCAGGGTCCAAAAACACAGGGGATTTGCCACATTTCTGAAATTCGGTGCCACCCCTCACGCAGATCCGCGGGGTCAGGGTCCAAAAACACATGGGATTTGCCACATTTCTGAAATTCGGTGCCACCCCTCACGCAGATCCGCGGGGTCAGGGTCCAAAAACACAGGGGATTTGCCACATTTCTGAAATTCGGTGCCACCCCTCACGCAGATCCGCGGGGTCAGGGTCCAAAAACACATGGGATTTGCCACATTTCTGAAATTCGGTGCCACCCCTCACGCAGATCCGCGGGGTCAGGGTCCAAAAACACAGGGATTTGCCACATTTCTGAAATTCGGTGCCACCCCTCACGCAGATCCGCGGGGTCAGGGTCCAAAAACACAGGGGATTTGCCACATTTCTGAAATTCGAACCCATCACGCACATCCATCGCAAGGCGTGGTAACCCAAACTGCGAGAACTCCCTCGGCCCTTTAATCGCAAGGTGTGGTAACCAAGCCCTTAAACCATACACGTCTTACCAATCGCCAGGTGTGGTAACCCCTCTTGTGATCAGTTGGTTTTGCTGATTGCGACTCGGCTTCGCATGAAGTTTCGATACTGCTTCACGACAGCGCCAAGGCCTCATGACTTAGCTCTTCCATGGCCCATTCTCCGAGAGAAGGTGCCGGCGGCAGGGGGCGAAGCCCTTACGGATTAACGTAAATAGGCGCCCCGTCCGCTGTGGTTCCTGTGATAATGAAGTTCGGGTCGCCGAGCGATGGCCATAAGCAAGGCCAATCCACGTGGAGATACGATGGCGGTGAGCATGTCCCATTGGAGCATATTTCACTGGTTCCACACACAACAGGTCCGCACGTGCATGGATAAGAAGCACTCGGCCCAGTTCCATTCGCGATGTCGCAAGCATCTGGTGGAGATGTTGGTGCAGGCGTGGGTAAATCGGTCAGCAACCTATTGAAGTTAACGCTGATGCCTTGCTGATGAACAGGTTTGGCACAAGTGGTGCCAGCACCATCGTGACCGTCCGTATCGTTGCACGCCGCGTCGAAAAGATCACAGTGTCCAGGCCAGACTGTATCTTCGTGAAAACCAATTGACATGCAACTCGGATACAGGTTGCACGCGGAAGCGCACAACAACGGCGTCTCGTAACCTGTGGGGAGTGACTGTATTATGTTCCCACACTCGCAATTGCTGCCTGTTTGATTGTACCCATCCACGATCCACGGGCCGCCCGTCTGATTGTATCCATCCACTCGTGTCGCCACGGCACGTTCTGTTGGCTTTGCTGCAGGCCGCGCCGGAATACGCTGTGCAGACTCTTGTGCGACGCACGGTTTGGGGCACAAGTGTGGGTTCTCGCTGTGCCAACCCTGCTGGAAGTCTTCAAAAGTGAGAGCCCCAGTCAAATTCCAGGAGGCGTACCCCGAGGGGTTCTCCGCGAAATCTGTTCGCATCGACCATGTCACCACCTGGTAGCACAACTCGCTCTCGACGGCGGTGTGGCATTTCACCGGTGCTGGCACCCGTGCTGGCTCTGGAATCTCCACCGCCGGCGCTGCACAAGGCTCAGGGCACACTTTCGACAAGCTGGCTATGCCGTGCAGGCGTCGCTGGAAATCTTCGAATGTGGAACTGCTGGTCAGGGGAGAGAACCAATCTGGATACTTTGCGAAACCCGACTCCATCGCCCACACTACTTTACTGTAACATGCTTCGCCCTGGACCGCCGTGTGGCACCCTTCGGGCAACCGTGCTGGCGCTAAAATCTCTGTTGCCCGCGCTGCGCAAGGCTCAGGGCACACGTTGGCGAATCTGGCTATGCCGTGCAGATGCCGCTGGAAATCCTCGAAACTGGAGTTGCTGGTAAGGGGAGAGAACTGGTCTGGATACTTGACGACGCCCGTCTTCATCGCCCACACCACTCTCTTGTGACATTCGTCGCCCACGACGGGGGCGTGGCAGCTGTCCGGCGCAGGCAGCTGTGCTGGCACTGGAGTGTCCAGTGCCCGCGCTGCGCAAGGCGCAGGGCACACGTTGGCGAATCTGGCTATGCCGTGGAGATGCCGCTGGAAATCCTCGAAACTGGAGCTGCTTGTCAGGGGAGAGAACTGGTCCAGATACTTTACGACGCCTGTCTTCATTGCCCAAACCACTCTCTTGTGACACTCGTCGCCCACGACGGGGGCGTGGCAACTGTCCGACGCAGGCACCTGCTCTGGCGCCGACATGTCCGGCGCCCGCGCCGCACAAGGCTCAGGGCACACTTTGGCGAATCTGGCCATGCCGTGCAGGTGCCGCTGGAAATCCTCGAAACTGGATTGGTTGGTCAACGGGAAAAACAAATCTGGAAATGTTAGGACTCCTGTCTGCATCGCCCACGACGTTCTGATGTAACAATCGTCTCCTGCGACTGCAGTGCGACAGCCTGTGCGCGGCTGCACGATGTGAGTTTGCGTCGACTGATGCATGACCTGCAAGTTGGCACCAACTCCATAGATTAATGCAAGCGACATCGTGACGCGCTGTCTAGGTTGTGTTTGTGATCTCATTGATACATCAGATGTGCGTCAGTTCGTGTTCAGTTATGGATGAGCCAGCGAAGCCCAAACTGGCTCCACTGGAATGGTGTTCGGTTGAGAACCGCGTGGCGCTCGAGCAACCTTGACAGCATGCAGAGGAGGGGATAACAATACACAGTATATATACCTCTTAACAGATGCTTCAATGTGTCAATCTATGCGCGTACATGTAAATACGTATGTAGTTCTGTACGCATACGTACAGATAGATGAAGAGGGGTACATCTGTGGGTCATGGAACCAACTTGATTCCGGTCCTCGCCCTGGTATTCTTGTTCAAGTACCAGAAGCGCGCAAGGAACATATCACCTTGTTTTGCTCAATGCTATTCCAAATGTAGCATACACTCATCATGCTGTGTCACCCAGATTTCGGACAGTTGTACATTGCTCTGTGAAGCTATCCAGGCTGAGTTAGGTGGTCTCATTCAAACTGCAAAATTGCTAGAACAAAAAACTGTGCAGCACAAGATTGTGCAAGCGTATGGTACCAAGACAAGAAGGGATCCACTTACCTGAACATCATATGAGCTCCTGGAACCGTCAAACGTACTGAACTGCTGGGGTGGGCACAAGCCACACTTACCAGCTGCAACATCATGGACAACTGAAACACACACACAGGCACACACACACAACCGTCCAACCGAAACTCCAGAACGTCTCCTCCTCCCCCCATATCTGCTTTTCATATTCATCGTCCCCATGGTCTCTCAGGGACTCCCAAAAAAGCCCGGGTGAAATCTCATAAGGAACCTGGCCCATTTCCGTGCAGGCCTGTGGCAGCTCTGGCAAGATCGTGCGAAGGCTACAAACAACAATGGTCGAATTCTTTTGGAATGGTAGTCAGCCGTGGTAGGCTATGATTAGGACCGTATCCAACTCTAGCAGTAACAAATGAAAAGTGCATCCAGTTGCAATGTGACTCTGTCAGAATGGTACCCACTCTTTCTGGGATTATATAGGAGCTGTGAGCAATTATCTCTACTTGGATCTTACTAGTGTTGGCGCAGGCGCTGGCAGGATTACAATGGGGTGGTGGCCAGCTGTAGCAAGAACACACAACTTGCAACCAACTCAAATGGAATCCGTTTCTAAACATCCGCTTGTTTTGTGGCCAGCTCTATTCGCATTCCGATACAAGGATTTCCCACTCCATCACGTTCCCACCACAGCTGTAAACATATCGAGTCGGTGTCCAATCGGGCGGCATGATGGGATCGCATGGTGGTGGCAACGCAGTGTAACAAAATCGCAGCGGAGTGCTACTGGCAACCAACCAAAAAGAAATCGAACCAATGGAATGATTGCCACCTGTAACGGGATAGAACGAGGGTGGCAATCAGCTATAATAATACGCGTTGCGAACCGAACACAGCTTCATTTGGATTCGCATAGGTCCATAGCTACATGGAATCCGATTCGCGAAGTCAACCAACTCTAATAGGATTCGTTTAGGAGTTCTTGGCATAGCTAGCAGGATCGCCTGATAATGGCAGCCAACTGTTTGGGTGGTAACCACATGCGCACATGCTACATTAAAGTGGTAGGTATGGCTTGCACAGATTCTACAACGAAACGCAACCATCTCTAGTAGGATGTTGCTGGGATGGCCGCCAAACCAAACAGGGTTACGACAGAGCGTGGCCAGCAACAACCCGATTAGCTAGCTCTACCCATATTGCATCAGACCTGCAGTCAGCTGTGACAAGGTCATTTTGGAACGGTAGCAGTTCCATGAAAGCTCCCGGGCGCACTGGCCCATCATATCATCCAACTTTCTTCGAAACAAAAAGATCCTGAGGGAAACGTGTCCTATACCCCTGGGCCATCCCACAAAACAAAATCCGCCGACCTCTTGCGGTTATGGCGTGTGAGATGCTCCCCCCTCCCCAAACCCCTCCCCCGAGAACCTGGTCCGGCCGGTTTGGAGGGGGGTGGGGGGGAGGCAAAAAAGCCGGCCGCACCTCTGGAGCCTCAGGGGGCCCCCAAACAGGCCAAGAGGATCCCAAAAGGCCACCCGGACGGTTTAAGAGGGCTACGAGTCGCCGAAAGATCGCCCCAAGGCGCCCAAGCTTGCCTCCAAACGGCCCCAGAGGCCCCCACGAAGCCCCAAGACGCCACCAAGAGGCGTCCCAAGAGGCCCTCCAGACGCAAAACTGGTCCCATACCCAAGGAAGAATCGTATATTTGTAGCACATTCGCCTCTTGGGCTTTCACGAGGCCCGCAACGGCCCAAGAAGCCTCCAAGATCGACCCAAGATAGCCCACGCGGCCCGCCCCCAAGAGGGCTCCAAGACGGCCCAAGAGGGTCCCAAGACGGCCCCAAAAGCCTCCAACACGGCCCAGGAGGGCCCCAGGACGGCCCCAAAAGGAGGCCCAGAGGAACCCGAATGGGCAATTCGAGCAGCCCCGAAAAAACCGGAGGAGGCGCCAAGAGGCCCCCAAGAGGCTCCCACGAGGCCCCCGAGAGGCTCCCACGAGGCCCCTGGAGGCCTCAGCACGGCCCCCAAGAGGCCTCAAGAATGCTGAGCAGAGCCGCAATCCGCCAACCGCCCCCGACGAAACCTCAAGAAACTGAACCCCAAATGATCAAATAATACCCCCCAAATAATCAAAAATACTTCCCAAATGATCAAACATACACAAAACAAATACCCCCCAATAATCAAAAATAGACAAAAACTGGTCCCCTGACTATTTTTGAATGTTCCCCTTGTAGAGGGACAGGCCCGACTCAAGGCCAGGGGCCGCCTCTGGACGGGCGCCACAGGGCTCGCGGGGCGACTTGGGGTGATGGGCCCATTTTCCACCACCGCTACCCGCTACCATATGTAGGAGAGGGAGGAGGAGGAGGAAGGGAGGGAGGGAGGGAGGGAGGGAGGAGGAGGAGGAGGAGGAAGACCTCCTCATCCTCCTTTCTCCACCGACCTACATATGGTAGTGGTGGTGGAAAATTTGCCCATCATTGGGGGGCGCCGAATCGAGAATCTACTGACCCGGGTCAATCCAAACCGGGGTCAGTCGGGCTTGGCAGGATGCAGGATCCTGCAGGATCCTGCACCTAAGCCCCCGTGAGTGCAACCCTGGCCCTCCAGGATCCAGGATCCTGCACGATCAGGCGCTCTGACTGACCCCCGTCTGCGTGGACCCCCGTCTCAAGGCCCCCGACCGAGGTGCTGGAGAATCGGGCCGGGCGAAAGGGGGGGGATAGCAAAGGGGGGGGTTGAGAACCAGCTCACGTAGCTGATTTTCCTGGCGCCGGGAGGCGCCCATGTATCGAGGAATGGGCCCAGCGGCGGGGCCGAAACCAGCTGCATGCAGCATATTTCGTACCACCCCTTTCCCTATCCCCCCTTTCGTTCGGCCCGAGAGAAGCCCGCTGGCGCCGCTGGCGCAGCCCGCAGGCGCTCGAGGCGGCCCAGGTGCTCTCCAGGATGATGCGCGGCGGGTTCTGTTGGTGGTCTCCAAACCAGGTGGTGAG
>CAUYUJ010006557.1:1032500-1042500 GCA_963575745.1 Prorocentrum cordatum
GGGGGTGCAACTCATGACCGGCGGCATGTGCGCGGCCCATGGGGGGGGCCAGGGACGTCATGAAATGAGAAGAGGCGCCACCGAATCTGGGGAAATATCCTGGCCCCCGCCATGATATCCACCCCCCTTGTCATCACCCCCCTCTTTGCCGCCCCCGAGAGGCGTTCGCCGCTCGTGATGCGCCGCCTCCCTGGAAGACCCCGCACCTTCCTGCTTTCGCTCCTCCCTGGTCGGAAACGAGCCGAACCCTTCCCTCCCCTTTGGGCCACCCCCCTCGCCCCATCGCCCCTCCAGAGGCGGGAGGCTACCGGCAAACGTTCCGCTGCGTCGCGGTTCGGAGCGGCCGGCCCGAGGAAAGCGTGCACGGGAAGTGGGGAAAAGCGTGGGACAGCACGCGAAAGGCGAATGCAGGTGGCACTCCTCCAGAGGCGCCTCGATCGCTTGGACTCAGCTTCGCTCGAAGAAGGAAGAGAAGAGGAGGGAGGACACGCGGCTCAGGCCGCCTTCGTATGCCTCCCTAGTCAAGTACTCTTGAGTCGGGCCTGTCCCCCTGCAGGCCGATTTTCGACGAAAAATTAGATTCCAAACATACCTCAAAATGATCTAAACATACTAGAAAATAGTCCCCCGACTATTTTTTTACTATTTCTGAATATTCCTCCTGTAGAGGGACAGGCCCGACTTAAGAGTACTCGCTTCCTCCTGACCCTCCCGATCCTCGTCCTGATCCTCCACAAGACTTCCTCGTCGCAGTCGTCCTCACTGGCGGCGCGAGCAAGGGGGTAGAGTCAACCCGTAGAGTAAGGATGCGCGATAAGGATGCAAGGGCCTTGGACGCCCATTGCGAAGCTTTTCGAGCGGGCCGCGGCCAACGAAAGCGGCTAAGGATGGGCCGAGACGGCAAGGATGCAAGGGTACCCTTGGGAAGGTTGCCCATCCTTACTATGCGGGTGGACTGCAGCGGAGGGAGCGGCCTTCTGAGAAGGCGCGGGGGAGGGCTTCTGCCCGAAGGGGTGGGAGCCCCTTAGAGCCCCATGGCAGCTTCAAGAAAAGATGTCAGCGAGTCCTCCCGGCTCCTCTGACAACGGCCCCTGCCTTCTGAGAAGCCACCGCCTTCTTAGAAAGCCGCTCCCCTCGCGCCTGCCCCTTGCGCGCGCGCCTCAGGCCAAATCCTTCGGGGAGGCATGTTCTGGGACTCGAACTTGCTCGACACAACTCCGTGAATAAAATGACAGCCCTATGTCTGAGATTTGATGCAAACTCACGCTGGAAACATCTCAGGAACACTGGACCGTGTGAGTTCACGCGGGGACAATGGAAAAGAGGCGGCAACCCCCGGATCCGGCGAACGCTTCCCCTTCTCCTCCTCCTCCTCCTCCTCCTCCTCCTCCTCCTCACTCTCCTCTTCTCCTTTTCTAAGAGGCGTCAAAACCTACCTCGCTTTTGACACCCCCCGCTTCCAAATGGGAACCGAACAAAACCAACTTGCTCGCGGAGAGCGTAACCGCGACCTCGCGCGCCGACGCGCGATCCGCATGCCCGTCGATCTTCCCCGGGCCGTGCTGCGCCTCCCGCCCCCTATCGAGCTGCCGAGCCTCGATCTCCCAAACGCTGTCCAGAACGGCGCCTGACACGGTACCAGACGACGCTGTGGTAGAATACGGGGAAAACTTGGTGGTATAATGCCAAGTGTTTCCAGTACACTGCCAAGTGCTTTTCGGCCTCGCCCGCATGCGTAAACGTGGTCAACTGACGATGCAAGCGCGAACTTGGTATCATACCAAACGCGTTTGGTACAATGTGGAGTTGCCCCGGTACTGTACCAAACTGTTCCAGCACGATTACAACACATTCACATTCCAATACGACTCAAGTATCCCTGGCACGGTGCCGAATTATCGTAACACGATGCCAAACGTCGTTTGGGGCGGAATCTGGGAATTCCGTGGTTTTGCACTGCGATGCGGCGGGGCGGGGTGACGCGCGCGCGCTTCCAAACTAGAGGTGCGAGGTATGGCTTGGTTGTGCTTCGAAGCGAAAGCGGAAGAGGTAAATCCAGCTCTGATGTTCACTCTCCTCTTCCCCCCCTCTTCCTCCTCGGCCTCTTCTCGGCGCCAAGTTTTCACAGGACACCGCTTCGCTGCGACACGCAGGCCCCGCGAGCCACGAAATGGCGGGCTGGGCAGCGGAGACGCCCATGCCGGGGTCGCAGTCGCGTCGGCACGACACACGTGCGGCAAGCTTCTGTGCGCCTGGCACATGCGGTAGCTAATGCGCAGTGCCTCAGAGAAGCTTTCTCACATCCAACTCCTCCCCGTCGCCGTAGAACTTGACGTTGCCGTTTCTGTCCGCGGCAAACTCGTCGGGCTTGGAGCTCACAGAAGCCACGAGACTCACCTCGTCCCGCACCGGCAAGCGATCCAATGTCTTGCAGAAACGGTGGGTTTCCTCGTCCGACATCTCCGTCACGCCTAGAAGAAGACCAGAAAACAGGGTAAGAATAAGCGTCAGAGGTCCGCGCGGATTTCTTGGATCGGCGCTGGACCCCCTCCACAGCGTCACCAGGGGTCCCAGCGCAGACCCAAGAAACCCACGCGGACGTTCCGACGGCTTCTGCATTGTGCAGCTCTTTCTTCGAGGGCCGTTGTCTCGCATCCACTGGGGCCAGCTCCCGCCCAGGTTCACCCTGCCCCAGCGAACGAACTCCTCGAGGCTGCGCTGACTGCCCACGCCGAAGTTCGCGGCCCCCTGGAGGCCCCCGGCGCCAACGGCGCGCTGGCCGTCCGCCTTCTCCGCCACCCAGCCGTCCGCGAAGAGCCTGAGGAGCACGGATAGGGTGGGACCCGCTCAGGGGGGCAGCATCGAGCGTGGATCGGCGGTGCATCGCCGGCAGATCGCCGATGGTCCCCCGATGGCGGAGTCGCACCGCCCTGGAATGGGTGGGCCATGGGGCCCCTGCCAGCGACGAGTGGGCGATGGGGGGCCGATGCGTACCCCCCTGAGCCTGTCCCCCCAAAGTTGCCCCTAATCTTCGACTCCAGCCCTGATCCTCGATCGGGGATGGACAGACCTCCCTTTAGTAAAACGTGGTTTAGTGAAAACGACCTCGGGCCAAACCTGGCGGGCGCAAGCCTGGAAAATAACGGCCGCGGCGCCCTCTCGAGAACCGAAAACGGACAATTCACTAATCGACGTGTCACTATTGGGGGTTCTGTCCAGCCCCGACTCGACCTCTAGACTCTGGGTCATGAAACTGGTCTCCCGCGGCCGTTCAGGCGATCCGGGCACCCCCAGAACACCCTCGGCGAGGCGCGGCCGCTTGAAAGAGCACCCCGAGGCTGGAAAGCAGACTAGACCCGGCGAAAACGTCCGAACACCTGAAAAACCTCGAACCCGCAACGCTCATGCCCCCCTCCCTGAGCCTTCCCCTCCCTGAGGCTGCCCCTGAGAGCCGCGCGAGGCGGTCCCTCGACTTCTGCTTCAGCGCGCCCTGGTCATTGGGCCCGTAGGAGAAGAACGCCTGCAGGAGGAGGGCCAGGCGAGACAGCGTTGGGTCGGGCGTGTCCCCTTACAGGCGGTTTTGGGCAAAAAATTCAAAATACCCTAGAAATACCCCCAAAGAGTCAATTAACAATCAACACATGATGCCCATAATATTTGTTTTTACTATTTTTTAATATTCCCCCTGTAGGGGGACAGGCCTGGCTTAAAGACAGCGACTGCTCTCCCTGGTGTGCGTCTCGTCCATCCTGGGAAAGAGAACGGCGTTACCATACACTTTCGGAGGTCCGCGCGATTTCTTCCACCGGCGCTGGAGCCACCTGGCGGCGCCTCCCTCGCCGTCCCTGGCGCGCTCCGCCATGGAGGGGAGTCTAGCGCCGATCCAAGAGATCAGCGCGGACCTCCGAAAGTGTATGTTTATGTAATTAGTTGTTCTTCGATTTCTGGTGCTCCTCAAGGCTTCTGGTCGCCACGACAGGATCCGCATCCAAACACGGATCAGAATGCATCCCCTGGAGGGGTCCAGGCACTAATTTTGAGCGGATCGGGGCTGGGCGGGAAAGCCGCCGTTGTCTCAACTGGCCCTCCACCGAGCCTGGGATGCGTGCGAGTAGTTGTGAGTGACCGCAATGTTGGTCGGCAAATAAATGTCGTAGCCGCTGGTGAAGAAGCGGACAGCGCGGTTGATCTCCTCGCCGGTGAAGATCCAGCGCAAGTGCCAATCCACGGGCACGTTCTTCTCCGCGTGGCACCGGTGGAAAGACAGGCCAGCAGCCCAATTCACTGTCAGATACGGCGCAACACCGCGTTGCGGGTACATATTGCCACCCGTTCTGCCGCGCGGGATTCCATCCTCCAAGGAATAACCGCATAGGTCAATATACTCCCCTTGAGGGCCCGCGCGAGAGCCAACGTTGGCGGGGTACGCCGACAGCACGGCGAACTCGTTCCTGGTGGAGGCCCAGTCCGAGATCATGGTCGTGTCCCAGCCCCTCTCGAAGTCCATGTGTGAGTCCGAGCTCAAGCACATCGCGTCCTCGCGGTGGTACCTCTGGCAGGGATTTGTCTGTGCCGTCGTGTTCCTCGCCGTCTTCCTCGTTAATGAATTCCTCCTTCCCCTTCTCGTCCGCTTGCTGGCAACACATCTCAATCGCAAACATGGAACCAGTGAGCCACAGCAACCACATGGAAGAACGCTCAAGCATGCCGCATACCCGGAGCGTTTATAGGAAGAGAGAGCGAGAGAGAGTTCGGGGGGAATGCCTGTTGCACTCGTTGTGTATAGATATATATATAGAGAGAGAGAGAGAGAGAGAGAGAGAAACAAACCAAACAAAGACAAACACACATAAACAATTCTATACATAGGGGGTGAGAGAGGAAAACAACAAAAATGATAGAGAGAGAGAGCGAGAGTACTGACCCAACAAGCATAGAAAAAAATAAGAGTAGAGAGCAAGACATGAAGAGAGAGAAAGAGAGAAAGAGAGAGAGAGAAAGATAGAGAGAGACATCAGCATCGCATAACGAAGGAACGCGACGATATGTATATATATATATATATCAGAGTGGGGGGTCCGTACTGTCATTCACTGTCCCTGGGTGCGTGACTGAAGTGGGCTTCCGTGGTGCGCACTGCTGTTGAATACCCATTGCAAAATAATAATTCATGATGATCCCCGCTGCCCGGTGACCGTTGTCCTCCTGGGGCTCGCAATTCACTTGGAAATTGCGCAATCGCTCGGGACCGTCTCGCAATCCATGCAGTACTCACGCTTCAGCAACCCGCCTACTCGACCTGGCCGCTTAGGCCCGCCTTTCTGGCCCACCAGTTCGCGTCTACCCGCCCGATCTGCCCGTCTGGTTCTGCCACGTGTTTTCTCTTCCTGGCCCCCTAAAGCGAGTCCTGTGCTCCATCCTTCCCCCTCCCCCTTCCATCCGTCTTCTGTTCTCCTGTTTTCGGGGTTGCATCAATCACACGCGGCAAGTAAGGAAATTATATACCCCCAGGGGGGTACGATCGAAAACGGACAGGGCCAGTATCGAGGGTTTGGGATACACGTGTTGACTGGCACGCATTCAAGTAAGAACGAACAAGATGAAAACGATTGCTGATGTTGTTGTTGCTGCTGTCGTTTTCGTCGTCGTCGTGGTGGTTGTTGTTTTTCTGTTGAATCTTGATTAATAAACAATTGTCATTGTTGGACCCCGTAAAAGCGCCCTGGCGCTCTCGCCTGGGCGCCGGCGCCAGCTGCAAGTTCTCTGAAACCGCGGCTCACGCTCAGGCGTTTCGGGGGTGCGCCGAAACCGGCCCCACAACAACAACAACAACAACAACAACAACAACAACAACAACAACAGCAGCAGCAGCAGCAGCAGCAGCAACAACAACGCTCCCGTTCGATACATCCTCCTATCTACTCGGGACGTGGGCTCTTGCTTGCCGCCGACAGCTGGTTTTCCTACAAATCGACGCTCCCGCTCGACATTTCCTTTCTACTTGTGTTCCGCCTTGGCGCCGCAAGCGGTCCCCCTGCAAATAACGACGCTCCCGGTCGGTACGTCCTCCGCTTTTGCTCAAACTCCCAGATGATCTGAAGCTTCCCTAACCCATGTTGAACCCTCACGATTCGAGCAATTTTTCTTGCACAGTGTGCATAGAGCTCCGACCACTTTATTTCGGTATAGCACCGCCCCCCCAATCCCGCGTTCCACCTCCGCATCACCCCGACCACTAGCCAGCGCGTACCCTCCGGGCCGGCCTTTTTTCTTATATATTTCGGCACCGCCCCCCACGGCACCGCCCCACCTCATCCCGAGCGCTCCCCTCAGCATCGCCCCGTTTACCACCCAGCGCGCCCTGTCCGTCCCGAACCCTTCACTTCGGCACAACAGCCCCCCCCTTTCCCGCGCGCCCCCCCTGCATCCCCCCGAAACCACCAGCCAGGCCGCCCCCTGCGCCCCGACCCTCTTATTTCGGCGCCCCCCCCCCGTCCCGCGCGCCACTTCCGCATCACCCCGCCCACCAGCCAACGCGCCACTTCCGCCCCGATCCATTTTATTTCGGCGCTGCACCGCCCCCCACCATCCCGCGTGCCCCCTCCGCGTCACCCCGCCCACCAGTCAGCGCGCCCATTCCGCCCCGACCCCTCGGCACCGCCCCCCCATCCAAAACACCCCCTCTGCATCGCCCCGCCCACCAGACAGCGCGCCCCCACCGCCCCGACCCCTATACTTCGGCACGGCATCGCCTTCCCCATCGCGAATGCCACCTCCATCGCCAAATCCACCAGCCAGCGCGCCCCCTCCGCCCCGACTTCTTTATTTCGGCACGGCACCGCCCCTCTCCCATCCCGCGCGCTCCCTCCGCATCACCCCACCCGCCAGCCAGAGCACCCTGTCCGCCCCGACTTTTTGACTTCGGCACGGCACCGCCCTTCTCATCCCTCGCGCCTCTTCCGCACCCTCCCACCCAGCAGCCAGCGCGCCCTCCCTCCGCCCCGACCCCTTGATTTCGGCACGGCGCCGCCACGCCCCGACCCCTCACCATAGGCCCTCCGCATCCGCCCACCCACCAGCCATCGCGCCCCCTCCGGCTCGCGCCTCCTCCGCATCCCCCCACCCGCCAGCCAGCGCGCCCCCTCCACCCCAACCCCTTTCATTTCGACACGGCACCGCCCCCGTCGCCCCGACCCTTTGCTTTCGGCACGGCACCGCCCCCCTCCCATCCCGCGCGCCCCCTCCACAACATCCCAACCACCAGCCAACGCGCCCCCTCCGCCCCGACCTTTTTATTTCAGCATGGCACCACCACCCTATCACGCGCGCCCCCCCCTGCACCGCCCCGCCCACCAGCCAGCGTGCCCCCTCTGTCCCGACCCCTGTCTTTCGGCACGGCACCGCCCCCCCTTCCCATCCCGCGCGGCCCGTCTGTATCCCCCGACCCGCCAGCCAGCGCGCCCCCTCCGCCCCAGCCCCCACATTTCGGAACGGCACCGCCCCCCCACATCCCGCGCTCCAAGGGCGGCAATTTCCCACAGTAAAGCGTCGGTGGATCACGCTCTCTCACAACAACCAAACCACATATTTTATACGGGTAGCAACACCAACAACGACAACAACACCAACAACACCATCCAACATCTTAATATGGTTCGCTCTTATGCGCGTGCGTGCCAACGAATCTGTGTGTGTGTTTCCAAACCCTGGACACCCGCCCTCTTCATCTTCGATCCTGCCCCCTATAAGGGGGATCTTGGTCTTCCTTGCCACTCGTAATTGGCGCGCCCTTCTTTTCACAGGCAGCACAGACGTGCTGGACAAGAGAGCGCGAGGAGGAGGGGCGCAGGGGAAGGGAGGCAGGGGGGAAGGGGGAAGTAGCGAGGGAGGGAGAACACGGACGACGACACCACTGAACGGGAAGAACCTTCGACGGGAAGGGGCCGCTGAGGGCTGCCAAGGGCCAGGCAGGGCAGCGACGGCCACGAAGAGCCACCGCGACCGGCCCACGAAGGGTCCGCGACGGCGGAACGGGCGGGAAAGCAGCGAGGGGCGACCTCGGGCCCCCGCGGGCGGGTCCGGCGGGCGGACCCGGACGGGCGGGTCGAGCGGGGGGAGGCCTGTGCTATTCGCTAGGAGGCCGTCGGGCGAGAGCGCGGTTTCCGCGCAAACTGTCAGGAAGTGCGCGGCGAGGGCACAATGCCTGAGCGGCGGGGGCGCGGCGCCTTGCCAAATTGCAGGGGGATCTCGGGCGAGAGCGCGCTTCTCGAGTACATTGGAAGTTGTTCGATTGGTGTGCCCCTCCTGGCGCTGGCACCCTGTCTTTTTTTGTTTCCCAGGGAATGTATTGAGGTTCAAACTGGTCTTTCGGTGGGGGTCCCTATAGGGCCACTGCACGTGTGAGGGGTGTGCCAAATGGGTGGTGGGCGCATGCAAACGCGGGCATTTGGGCATTCGATTAGGCTCGCTATGCCCTATGGGGCCACGAAGCGTGTGAAGGGTGTGCCAAAATAGGTGCAGTGATCGCACGCGAACGCTTGCATTTGGTTTTTCGGTGCGGCTCCCTACGGGGCCACGAAGCGTGTGAGGGGCGTGCCAACATTGGTGCGGTAGGCGCGCGCGAACGCTGGCATTTTTTATCTTCGGTGAGGCTCCCTGTGGGGCCACGAAATTTGCGAGGTGTGTGCCAAACTGGGCGCATGCGAGCGCGGGCATTTGGGCCTTCGATTGGGTTCCTTGTAGGGCCACTGCACGTGTGAGGGGTGAACCAACATGGGCGCGGTGGTCGCACGCGAACGCTGGCATGTGGGCTTTCGGTGGGGCTCCTTACAGGGCTACGAAACGTGTGCGGGGTGTACCAAAATGGGTGCGGTGACCGCGCGCGAACGCTGGCATTGGGGCCTTCGGTGGGGCTCCCTATTGGGCCCCAAAGGGTGTGCGAGAATGGGTGCGGTGGGCGCATGCGAACGCGAAGCGTCTGAGGGGTGTACCAAAATGGTGGCCGTGACCGCGTGCGAACGCTGGCATTTGGGCTTGCCACGAAACGTGTGAGGGGTGTGCGCGCGAACGCTGGCATGTGGGCCTCCGGTGGGGCTCCCTACGGGGCGACGAAACGCGTGAGGGGTGTGCCAAAGTGAAGGAGGTGATGGGAGGACGGAGGCGGAGGGGGAGGAGGACAGGTGAGGAGAGGAGAGGAACGCGGGGACCGTCTCTCCAAAATGAGGACCCAACACCACAGGATGGTTGGGAACAAAAGTTTTGGATCGGTGGAATTTCTGGACCTCGGGGAGGAAAGGAGGGGGCGGGAGTCGGAGGAGGAGGAGGAGAAAGAGGAAGAGGAGGACGTGAACGAGGGGAAGGGGAACAAGGAAGAAGGACATCGCAGGAGGAGACGGATGATGAGGAGGTGGAGGCGGAGGAGGGGGAGGAGGAGGAGGAGGAGGAGGAGGAGGAGGAGGAGGAGGAGGAGGAGGAGGACGACGACGGGGTCGCCGCCGTGGGTTCTCGGGCCGCCCCTGGCACGCGGAGCGCGCCAAGGAAACATCGGCGCAAACCTCCGACAGTGCATGCTGCATGCTTAAAGATCGGCACCAGGGACCAGGGAAACCCCAAAGTCCCCGGCAGTGGAGTAAAAACAGAGGAAGTATCGACCGTGAGCGTTGTTGTTTGCTGGGCTGGTTTCAAAGCGACCCCGAACCGCCCGAACGTGAGTTTCATGTTTGAGAGAAAGTACAGCCAACGCCGAGGCGAGAGCGACAGTGCGGATGCAGGGTGTCCCAGAATAACATGTGGCACGCGGGCGATGGCTCTTGCACGCAAAGGAAGGGGGAGGAGGCGAAGGGGGTGCGCTGGCTGGTGGATCGGGTGATGGAGGGGGCATTCGGGGTGGGGGGGCGGTGCCGTGCCGAAGTTAAGGTGTCGGAGCGGAGGGGGCGCGTTGGCTGGTGAGTAGGGTGATGCGCAGGGGGCGCTCGGGATGGGGGGACGGTTCCGTGCCGAA